>NW_019059680.1:1607583-1652606 GCF_000696155.1 Zootermopsis nevadensis
CCGGACCTGACTCCATTGGACTTTTATCTTTGGGATCACTTGAAGTCCGTCGTTTATGCAACACCCATAAACAATGAATACGACATATGGGAACGTGTGCAGAATGAATGCCAGATGATTCGAGGACACCCTGGTGTGTACGAACGAATCCGTCAGACTTGTGTACGTCGTGCTCTTGTATGTGTGGAAAATGGAGAAACAACGTTTGAGCATCTTCTGTTATAAATAAATATCCCTGTCCTTATACTTGGCAATAATGGCGTACATTGGAACTGATTTTTGGCTATTATTTTTAAAAAGACGCATTTGCAACCACATGTTATACAGGAACACAAAATTTCTAAACATACTTTTGACTCACTCTGTATGTTAAGAGGTAGACCTGAGCATCTCAAGACTTATGGTTAGCTCTGTACAGAGCACGTTGATGGATTTTGTGAGCTATGGCACACTGGCCATGATCAATATACTATAAGTATTTTCAGTGCAATAGACAGTGTCAGTTCTATGATTTGTTGTACAGTGTGTCCACAAAGTCCCTTCAGAAATAAGTTTCAATGAATTACTTTATGTCAAAGAGAACCCAGCTTCCAGCAAAGATTTTCAATTAACGTTTGGCAGGAATTGTTGGCGACATGCTTATTGGTCCACACATGCTTCCATCGCGTCTAAGAGGACCTTGATATTGGTGATCCTTAAGAACAGTACCCTCAGCGACGAATTGGAAGCGGTGGACCAGTAGCACGGCCACCGATGTCGCCGGACCTGACTCCATTGGACTTTTATCTTTGGGATCACTTGAAGTCCGTCGTTTATGCAACACCCATAAACAATGAATACGACATATGGGAACGTGTGCAGAATGAATGCCAGATGATTCGAGGACACCCTGGTGTGTACGAACGAATCCGTCAGACTTGTGTACGTCGTGCTCTTGTATGTGTGGAAAATGGAGAAACAACGTTTGAGCATCTTCTGTTATAAATAAATATCCCTGTCCTTATACTTGGCAATAATGGCGTACATTGGAACTGATTTTTGGCTATTATTTTTAAAAAGACGCATTTGCAACCACATGTTATACAGGAACACAAAATTTCTAAACATACTTTTGACTCACTCTGTATGTTAAGAGGTAGACCTGAGCATCTCAAGACTTATGGTTAGCTCTGTACAGAGCACGTTGATGGATTTTGTGAGCTATGGCACACTGGCCATGATCAATATACTATAAGTATTTTCAGTGCAATAGACAGTGTCAGTTCTATGATTTGTTGTACAGTGTGTCCACAAAGTCCCTTCAGGGTTTCGAAAAATTGTGGCGCGCAAACAGATTGAGCTAGCCACATGCGTTTTGCTGCATATTACAGTGAAACTCTGGAAGTTTTTTACTGACCTCAGTAGACCTCGATGTGGGCTCCTTTGTAGCATGGAGAACATCCAGACGATATTCGAGCTCTTGCCATGTTCTATGGAGCGTGACCGCTGGAATAGCCGAGATCGCATTCCTGATACGGGTCTTCAGGTCATCAAGTCCGTTAACTGGTTAACAGGAAAAAAATCCATTTGACCCCCTCTGCCGATCCATCTTTATCATGCTCCACAGAACATGGCAAGAGGTTGAATATCGTCTGGACGTTCTCCGTGCTACCAAGGGAGCCCACATCGAGGTCTACTGAGGTCAGTAAATAACTTTCAGAGTTTCACTGTAGTCTGCCGCAAACCGCATGTGGCAAGCTCAATTTGTTTGCGCGCCACAATTTTTCAAAACCCCGAAGGGACTTTGTGGACACATTTTAGTTTAGAAAGAGAGTACTAATGTACTTAGTATTAAGATTTTGTGATATTGGATATTTAAAGACATCCATCACTGATGAATTTCCTGATTTTTGTAGACATGTTCTGTTTCTTACAAGCAGTGGTGTAAAACAGTTGAATTGGCATTCGTGTACTGTAAAATGGAAGTCATATAATTTATTTGCGAAAGCAAGTCTAAATTTGTAACCGTTTTCAGAATCATTCATACACTGTAAATTCTCATATTTCTATAATAAAACTACAAACTGTTCTTCTCGTGATCTTACTATTTTACGATTTGCGAAACAATACACTGAAACAAAAGACTACACAACGCAACAATACATGCAATTACGTATCAATGCTTCACGTCTTTCGTTGTAAAGATTAATGATAATTTTAATTTTTAATTCATGCTTTGTTACATTTTTCAATAGAAATGTTATATAAGTACCACTTTAGATTTACACGTCATCAGGGACGAGCGATTTTCTGGTAACTGCCATAGGCGATTTATGCAGAAACTAAGTATTCACATAATTCGTAACTTCATGCACTCGGTAATACAAACGAGACGGTTACTTGAAGTCGTGAGGCTTAATGATTACACAGTTATCCATGATTCTCTGCTCATGTTCTATACATATAATGATTACTGTGCATTAGTATTTTACTGTCACTATCAAGAAAACAACAACAAGGCTTGCGAACGACATGTAAAATCATGGGCCTTAATCTGGCTGTACTACATAAATTTACTGCAAGCGATGAATTTTAGCGTTTTGTCCTTCATGTCGAAATATCGTCAAGACTGTTCAACAGTGATTGCTAAAACAAACTACAGTCATTGCAGTATGGATGAACTCTTATTGTCCGGTCAAATCTATTCCTTGCTTATTATCTTATCGTCAATTTGTTTTCATAAAGGTGGCCGTAATGGAAGGAACAGCCCATAAGATATTCAGTCTTTTTTGACGTAAATACATCTATATTTTAGGGTCAGTGTCATTCGGCAAAAAGTGGAACGAAAATGTGGAACGAAAAAGTGTAACTTCATTGTTATGTTACCTAGGAAATGTCAAACTTCATTGTTATGTTACCTTGGAAACATCATCAGTTTACTCAGCATTGTTGTTACCTAGGAAACGTAATCTGTTTACTCGGCATTATTGTTACCTAGGAAACGTCATCTGTTTGCTTAGCATTGTTGTTACCTATAAAACATTACATTACCTTACCTTACATTACCTTACCTTACCTTACCTTACATTACCTTACCTTACCTCACATTTCATAACATTACTTTACATTACATACATTAATGCCAATATATAAACTTCCTTTCCGTATAGACGTATTTACGTCAAATTCTCCGGAACCGTGGTTCCACTATCACTTTTTTAGCCTATATGATACAAAGGTTAAAGACGGGAAGTCCGAATGGTCGTGAATTTGGTGGGGAGAGTGATGACCTTTGACAGAACAAATAACTTTGTTCATTACAAGCCCATAACAAACATGTTTGTCAGCACAGTAGTAAAAGTACAGCTCGTGTCTTGTAATGTAACATTTCGCGGTCTAACATCACAAAATAAATATAGTGGTGCATGAACGAAGGTGTTGTCACAGGGTATGTTAGGAAAACGCAACGTTCGTACACCTCACGGCGGTGTCCAGCTCTTAACAACCGAAAGGTTAAAAAATATGTATACAAAACAGTAATTTTATATTTTGTTTCGTTATGAAACTTGGTTTCTCACTTTGAAGGAGAAATATAGGTAGAGTGTGTATGAGAACAAACTTCTGGGGATATTTGCACAAAGATAGATGAAGTAGCCTCCATCATCATGGCGATGATGGAGGCAGCAAGACCTCCGAAACGTTGGTAAACTTCTACCACACTATACGACGCTACTACCTAGAAGACACCCATCTTCGGAACCATCATAGATTGTTCCCTCCCCCTCCCTATATTGATTTTGGTTTATTGTTCTTAGCGCTTACCGACATAGATTACTGTCGTTCGTACAGCCAAGAATTTGTGTAGTAGGCTATAATTTACTTTATACGTTGGCTTATGATCACCTATAAGTTGCCCAAGAAATTAGTCAAATCTGAGCAGTGTGGCTTTTTAAATTGTTTCATTGTCTGAGTAGGATTTCTGGGCGTTGTGCTTGCAGTCAGAAAATACGCTGAGTATCACCTTGTAGTATCTAACGAGCTACTGATCTTACGTACGCCTATATATCGTATCAGTTAACATTTCTGTGCAGGGAGAGGAGAGAAAAGAAAGAAGAACCATCTATCTTCACAATGCGGGTAGATATTCAAGAATAAGGGGGGGGGGGCACTTTCCATTTCTTTACATGACCAGCAGAAATTGAACTGCGTTATTTTCATGCAGTCATAAATGTATAGCAATGTAACTTGTGTAAAGTGAAACATTTCCTGCTCCGGAATATGGAACCAAATTCATCTGTAATCTTAAACCGGTTACGCTGTCACCTCCCACCTACAGAAACTTCACATTTAAAGTGTAGCGTATTTGTATCACTCGTTCTTCCATTACGTAAACAGGACAGTTGCCTAATATAGTTGCCTGCGTAGAAGCGTTTGTGGGCTAGGCAACGTGGACTCGCTGTGTGTACCAATGAGTATCCGCCACTTAACTAAACATCCAGTTCACCTTCCTACGTAGTATTCTTAATAGAGAGTGCAGTGACGTTGAAGTGTGACATTGAGTAATTTAATAACGCAATAAGAGCATCTGTATTCCAGCTACAGTTCATGTAAGATGCTTTAATGTTACTAGTTTAGTCACTCAGGTTCAAATGATATAGATACAAGTTTGCAAGCAAAGAAGTGGACCAGCCAACAACATTTGCATCTGTGAGATACAGAAGAACCTTTACAGTCCTGGTTAGGGGAGAAGGGTAGGTTACATTCGGTGAGAATGGGAACTGGTTAGGCGAAACCCGTGTGGTAGTCATCACTAAAGAATAAATAGTTACATTTGAACATTGAAACACTGCAGTTTAGCTACAACACTGCAGTAGGATGCTGGAGCTACCATCCAACGTTGGTGAAGATGGTTCTGGATATACAGGATGGCGCACGAGATGTTGAACTATTTATATTTAGGTTTAATTCAATATTACACCACATAAGTTTACAAACTACATAAAGTTTGAAACATAAAAGCATGGAGATTTAGTATTAACGGAGAACATGTTCAATGTGGCTAACGTTTTGTCGCACTAGCTCTTCAAGACGAACGTTCATATTCTGCACTACTCGTCGACACAGATCTTCATCGATTGTGCTGCAGACTTGCATGATACAGGCTCTGAGTTCCGCCAGACTTTCAGGATGCTGATGGAAGACAGCCATCTTAACCAACTGATATGTGCTCAACCCTAGAGGACTTTCCATAAATCACTGCATCTATGCGCGAAGTTTGAAATATCTCGTTATAATAGTACGACCAAAAAATGAAGAACAAATGGTTCAACATCTCGTGCGCCACCATGTATTACATTGCATCTGCAGAAGGGGAGAAATGATGTTGGTAAGATTTTCGTATCCCACGCCCCACCGATGTTTTGTGTTGCCGCGTACATTTTTTTATAATATTGTTTAATCTGTATGACGACTGTATAGTTACCGCTCGAATTAGTTTTTTAGTTGCACTGAACAGTTAATAACAATAATAGATACAACAATTGTTAAAGAAAATTGAGCAATATGTTAAGCGCTTTGCGATTAGTAGTTAATAGCAGTATAATAAATTATTACGCATTTTTAATTCCTTGTCGTTAATTATAAACAGGCGTCGCGCTAGTGGATAAGAATAGGTGAATGTGGCGCCTGGTATTAAAAGTTTCAGATCCGCTGATGTTGGTGAATTAGTAGCCACATCTTGAATGAGGAACAGCCTTAAAGAGGCTGTCGGTTTTAATTGACTTCATCGTTTTAGCTGCTGGTTCAGATCTCTGCCTGTTGACCAGATATCCTGGCTGAGGTTGTTGTGATTTTCCTCAGTCCCTCTATAAGGTGCTGGGATGGTATCTTAAATTAGGCCACGACCGCTTAATTCCATACCCTTCCAATTTATTTATAATCCCGTCATTCGACGTTGTACAGGGTAAGTCAAAAGTAGCTGAACGACTTTGGAGAACTGTAACCGCGTTACCTGCAGCCAGAATGTGCTGATATCGGCAGATATCTGTAGAGCGTAACCTCAAGTTTCGTTTGTTTGTTGTAGTTCTTCACATTGCCGCTAAGAGCGCTTGTGAATTGTGGAAAAAACAATAGTGGCGAGGAAAGAGCACAATGTGTGTTCTGGTTCGAACCAACGAAAAGTGCAACTCAATTTCAGCAAGATGGTGCACCTCCTCACTTCCATACAGATGTCAGAGCATGTAAGACTTGAGGTTCTCACAGCGGTGAATATGAAGATTTCTGTCTTCTGGGTTATTGCGCTGTGTAGTCTGGTCGATGTTAACCAACGTTTCAGAGGTCATACTGCCTCCGTCATCAGGGCGATGAATATTCATCGCCCTGATGACGGAGGCAGTATGACCTCTGAAACGTTGGTTAACATCGACCAGACTACACAGCGCAATAACCCAGAAGACAGAAATCTTCATGTCAGAGCATGTTTGGATCTCTACTTCCCAGGTCGATGGATTAGGCGAGCAGGTCCAATCGCTTGGCCACTTCATTCACCGGATCTCACACAAGCAGATTTTTCCCTGTGGGGATACATTAAGGATCACGTTTACCACCCACCCTTACCCAACGATCTTAGAGAATTACGGAAGAGGATTCGTTGGTTCGAACCAGAACACACATTGTGCTCGATTGAACACTTAAAACTCACATTCGTAATTGTAAACTGTATATGTAGGCTATGAAATAATTTATGAGAAAACACTCCCATATCGTTAAGTTGTTACAATGAAAATTAAATTAATTACAATTGATACTATGCTATAAAAAATAAAACGCTAAGTAGAATTTGCCAACCGGCAGCGGCCCGCTGCCCGCGAGCCACCGATTCGGAAACATTTCTTTACAGCATATTCTGTTCTGGATGACAGTGAGTGTGATCTAGTGTCATAAAAGGCAGATAGACTTTTACGAGCTGAACGACCAGCAGGATCCTTAGGACATGGCTCCACGGCGTCCGTATTTTGTGTAACGTTCTTCCGCCATGCAAGGCTTGGAACATGAATTCAACTGTCAGTAGAACAAAATGCAACTGACGATGGACAGGCCTATAATTACCAGGCTACTGGCGATTTCTAGTGTTACTTACTGCCTGTATGAAGGACATTAAAGACAGGCCTTTGACCTGTCTCTTTGTCAAGGCGACTCGTCATGGGGACGAAAATGGCGTTTGTATTCATTAGTGCAATATTCTGTCGATCAGAAAAATGAGTGATGTGCACTGTTGTGGGTGTTTGAAGAACCCGCAAACGAGGGTTCCTTATTGTCTTCATAACCGTCTCAGTCCTCAGCAAAATGAACCCAGCTCACACTCTTCAATATTATTTTCTTAAGATCCATTTTGGTATTATTCTGTTACCCATGCCTGGAGACACCAGAATAGTAAAAGTTTCTTCATCCTTTCGAACCTACGTTTCACGCATTTCTAGTCTCTCAAAACCAATGAAACGGTAGCATTTTTGTGTGTTATTACAAAAGGAAAGAGAGGACTAGGAAGAAGATTGATACAGCTAACCGACGACCTTAAACAAGGAAAGAAGATGACGTTCCAGGAATTAAAACGAGAAGCCGAGAATAGGGGAAACTGGAGAGCTCTTTTTGGGCAGAGCAATGGACCTGTCGTAAGACAGAACACTTAATAATAATAATAATAATTACAAAAGGAGGATCTTTCAGTAAATGGTAGGTCACAGTTCATAACGTTAATTTTCCGTCACTTGGATCACGAAGTAGCTTCAACGGCCTGTACACAGAAAGGCTACTTAAGATGCATTGGGGCTTCACCTCGTCTGACCCGGTACTTGGTTGGTGTCGGAATACAGGCAGTTAAAGTTGTGGGAGCGGTAAACATCTGGCTTCCAGGGCCCAATCTTCAGATTAATTCTTCAAGCACACCCACGTTGTCAAGTATGAGGCTTTGGACTAGGAAGATGAGTACAGTCAGTTTCAGAATGCTTTCACCACACTTCGGCCAGATACAGGCAACTGTGTTGTTCGACCATGTTTCTGCGAATTTAACTTTACTCTCGCTGCGTGTTAGTTTATTCAACGACATTGTTTCAGCTCCAAATGCTGTGTAGTGTGGAATGGGACAGGAATATGGTCGTCCATGTTATGTAAGGAATTGAAATCAGGCATTTGCGTGTGCCGCGTTTACCGACAATCTTCTAAAGAGGCTAGGGAAAAACACGATAAACCCGAGGATACCATAATAGTTGGTGGAGATCCGAAACCGGGTGTGTCCAGAATCTAGTCTTCGGGTGTTGCAACTTTGCCATATGCTTGGTCGGTGCCTTCTGTCTACTGTGCCTATCATTTGCAGTAATGGAATACATTATGTTTGAAAGACATCGTATTGTCAGTGTTTTCAAATAGGCCTTTTGTAGATATTTGATTAATGCGGCTAACATTGAAACATTGCTGAAATCTAGCTGGGGTAAGTTGTCACAACTTAATATTCGACAGAATTTGTTTCAGACATCCTCGGTGGAAAACATAACATTGACTCCCTACGAGGTAATAGAGGCCAGACACTTATGAAAACAAGCGGAACGTCATGTTCTTCGCTTGACACTTTCTTCGTAACATTTTAAATTAAACTAAACTACTTTTATGTCGATGTTGGCATTCTGGATTGTAACGCTGCATGGACGTGTAGGTAGATGTCAACATACTGCCCCCAACTTCAAGGCTGAAGACCAGAAGACCAATGTCGAAATGTTTACCGCCTTGAGAACTTTCGTAAACTGCTTTCACTCCGTTACCGCTAAGTGCAATCGGAGATGAAGCCTCCAACTTAGGACCGGGGGTATGTTTATGTGCTTCTCGGATTTCTTAATACACCCGACAGGATGTATTAAAAATAAAAGAATTGTTGTTCATTACTACCTTATGATTTTACGTTGCTGTTGACGGAAAAGAGAAATTAGATCGGTTCTCCGTTCTATCATTTGGTCCCATTGGTACAGTGAGACGCGGTAACTTGGATAAACGCAGAGTACAGAACATCACGTTTGCGAGACGCTGCTGTTATTAGTAGAATCCGATTCGTATTGAACGAGTTCAAGAAGTGTAATCTGATTTAAATCAGTTGGTGCATGGTAAGCGTTAGAAAAAATTGTGTGTTTTGTACAGTGTACTGAGTGACGCTGACTCAGA
Organism: Zootermopsis nevadensis; assembly: GCF_000696155.1. The sequence continues at coordinate 1,616,770 of NW_019059680.1, forward strand.
AGAATTAATACGTATAAGACCATGATAAAATATGTAAGGGTCGTTTATGTTGCTTTGAACATTGGAATTGATAATATGTTTGTACAGCATTATCATTTAGTAAAACATGCTTTGATGGTTCATGTTTGCGTAATTTTTATGCAGAATTAAAATTATAGTTATGTTGTAGTAGTAGTTATGCTAACCTTAGCTGTAAGTCACTGACTTCGTTTTCAGGAACGTTCGTTCCGACAATTGAATATTTTTGTTAATATGTGTTTAAACCAGGCAAATATGAACACAACCGGGATCACTAAATTCTTGGACTATGTCCATCGTCTGTGTTTCTAAAAAGAACACTACGTTTCAGAAGCTGGATCTGCTTCCATCCTCAGGTTACAAAGTGGAAAGATGTACCTACTCAGATGGGTCCGATAATAATCCGCCTTTACACCTAATTTGACAGTGTTGTGAGACATCTTGTAGGACAATGAACCTCGTGACCTTTCTTTGGAGACGGTTGTCTTAAACATTTTGACCATCAGGATCACTTTAAATGGACATCGTATGCTGTAAGCGTGAAGATGTTCGTCAACCATAATAAAGCCTTGAGGCGTGGGTTTTATCGTCAACAATGTTGTATTCTTTTTTCCCTCTTATTCCTGTTTTGGCTTCTTGAAGCGCCTCCAGCATCAGACCGAAAGTAGTCTTATTTGGGTGGGGACACAATAATCTGCTTGTCGTTCTTCCAAGAGTTTACCGAAGTTGGTTACAAGGAACCGAAGCAACTCTTTCGCGATGTGTCCATAACCGTATCCAAGGTTAGTTTAGTTAGTATTGTGTGGCAAAGTAATAGTATGTTGTTTTGAGATGCTGCGTCGAGTGTGAGTCAGTCAGTTGGACAGAGGACGCTGAAAACAGCGGTCATAACCATCAGTAGTCACCTATGTTGTAGGAGGGTGGGTACTTGCTTCATTCCTCTCAGTAGTTGACATCCTTGTGCTGAAGTCATTCTCGATTAGTCTTCCTTCGTCATTGTTCGTGACAGCATCAATGCCTGTGGTAGTTCAAAACGCCGATATGGACCCCGTTGGTCATAAAGGTAAGTTCAAGTGATGGGAGTTGATAAAATTAGTTGAGTGATGGATCGATATCACAGTAGTTTATTGAATGTTGTTTATCAGCTTAATTAATTTTTAATTTGTTTTAAAAAAAGTTTGAAACAAACATCATCTTCCCGCACAGAGCACGCTAGTGGGAGGTTATTATCTGTTAATGTTTAATTTCCTACGACGACTTATAGGCTGGGGTTGAACACCCCCCTTTCTGTTTGATTCAATGTCAGTTATTTCGTTTTCGCTGCTAGTCGTTTTTTTTTAGAGTTTTAAGAGTGGTCCTATGATTTTTATTCTGCCATATTCTTACCATCTCATCTGCTGACAAGACCTGTACCCAGGTGGATATGTTGAGACAGTTGGATGACAGATGTCCAGTGATGGAGACTAGCTCTATCTAACGGACCCAACTGAGTAGGTACCTCTCGCCTGAAATCGGAAACAGAGCCAGTTTCCGAAACGTCGTGGTTTGTTTCTTTCAAACAAGGACAATGGAAAAAGTTAAGATAGTGAATCATTTTAAGTGTAATCCACCACCGTCAGAACTCTTTATAATTGGATGACACAATACTTACTGTGATGTGGTTTAATGCTTCTTGCATTATTCTTAAGCATATGAAGACGAACTGTTAATTGGTACGAACAGGTAGTCTACAGCAGTTGCATTCTTTTCCGTGTACAAACGCTTCAGTAGTGTTAAGACACCACTCCGTTCAGCGTAAATCTAGTGTCGCGGTGTTAATTTAAAAATAGAAGTTGAACTCTGCCGCTTATAAACTTGCATCAGAAGTCAATTACTTTTATATTGCAAATAAAATACAGTCTGCAAGCCTGGGTGACGAGCTGGCTAACGATGCACTTTATCACAGTTCAGTTCCGCTGGGTTACAGTATATGGAGTGCCACAGAACCACGAAAGTAAGACATTTGTTTTTCGGTTCTCAGTGTTAGCCGGGCTAACACAGTTAACATGAAATAGGATTTGAGGTTGTCACGGCGGTGAGTCTGAAGATTTTGTCTTCTGGATCGGTAAATTTCTATCAGACTACACGGCGCAACATCCCAGAAGTCAGGAATTGTTAACGTAAAACATTTTGGTTAAAGGGTTCCTAGTTGAATAACGTGCCTCACTGAAGACGGCTGTCTTCCGAGTTTTTGCGCTGGTAGAAGTTTACTGACGTTTTAGAGGTCCTTGCTGCCTCCATCATCAGGGTGATCTGAAACGTCGGTAAACTTCTACCAGACTGCAGAAGACAGCCATCTTCAGACCCACCGCCGTGAATACCTCAAATCCTATGTGCCTCACTCGTTCGTATTGCTTGGGTGGAATCTGTAATCGGTCGTATTTTATTAACGAAAAGCGGAAATAAGGTATAACGAACCACTTAAAGTCATAATTTTAACTTCGAAAGGCGAAAACATTTAAAACAAAGAGCCCAACTTTCCATGATGGTATTTTTAAGACCCAGGGAGAATTGTTTGTGCAATTTGTGTTCATCATTCCAATTTGTGAACGCTTGTTCCAAGTTATTGTAGCGAAGCCGGTAAAGAATGCAATATTCACAGTGTCATGTTATCATTTTTCGTTTTATAATGGAAATGCACCGGTGTCGTGCGGTCTCATGTCAGCCACCACACAGATTTTCAGCATGCAGAGTAACCTACATTTGCGCTTCGTCTAAAAGTTTCTCGTGGCCACCATATTGTTAAACCTGAAATTAAATTAGATAATTAAAAAGAGAATTTACTTTGATGTCGAACTTTATGAAAATCGCTTCAGTATTTAAGTACTTACTATTCGCGAGGTCGAGGGTTCAAGTTTCGGACCGGCTATCGTGACTGAGGTTTTCTTGGTTTTCTTCAGTCCCTCCAGGCAACCCCAGAATAGTACCTTCAATTAGCCGTTGATATCTTTTTCAAGTCTTACTGCATAATCAAAATACGAATTTGTGAAGTCTGAACTGCCTCACGTTCCTAAATATTACGAAATGAACTTGATAAAACCCGATCATTGTCTGAACAAATTTCTGAATTACTGTTGAATGATAATACGTCGGGCCTGCAGACAAGTCAACGGCATTATGTTACATCGGGAGGCAGCTTTAAGACTCGGGTAGTTGACTTACTCAGTTCCACATAAACGGAACCTGAAAAATGGGCCTTTTGTAGAATACAGATTGCTCATATGACCAACGGCCATATCTAGTGCCTGTAGACTGACAGACACACACACACCGACATGTACAGAGGAATTGTGTAATTAATACATATATTAATGAATTGTGCTACTGTTCTACAGGAAGTCCCATTTATCAGTAGGCCGACCGGCTAGAAAACTGTTCGCCCACGCGTGCCCACTGCTGGCCGACAGTCCCTCGATGCTTGCTGGCATAGCTCGATAGCGCTGCGTGTTTAGCATGATTAGTTGTCCTTGAGATTCTTACAAGTACAGTTCACGGTGTTGTGAAATACAGAGTTCGAAAATGAAGTATGTTTTGAACAGAAATGATTCATTAAGAAACATTTGTACAGCATTCTTCGTGGAAGAAATGCCGTAGAAAGTTTCGTAGGAAGTATTCTGACAATACATTGCCATGTAAAGCAACGATCTGCAATATCGTAACAAAATTACGTTCTGCGGGATCGGTGCTGGCCAAAAACAAATCTCGAAGAAGACATGCATTGCATGAAGTCTTCGGCGAACGAGTTATAAGTCGAGGATTTGGCCTTCGCGATCACCCGAATTAAATCCTTGTGACTTTTATTTGTGGGACACGCTGAAAGAAAAAGTACATTTGAACAATCCGCACACTTCGGAAGAACTTCAAGAAAATATTAGTCATGACATTTTTGCTATTCCCGTACAGCGGCTTCCACTTGTGTCTAGGAACATATCTTCACGATGTTAGGCATTCTTAGAAGCAGAGGGTCGTCATTTCGAGACAGTTCTACAAAATAAGGTAAGCTAGACTACAGCGGAAGAAACGGGCCGTGGATAACCGGCTACCGCGGCAGGTTTTTGCGATAAGCGTGCCGTGTCAGCTGCCGGATCCAGTCTAACGATTAACGGTGTACTCTGTAGAAACCTGCTGTAGCGCACAGCCCGCATGTGGCAACAGTGCATCAGTTTTATGGAGCTTGAATTTACCTCTAAAATTACAATAGCTTAGTCAACTGTAAGAAATTTTGTAAACATAAAAGCGCATATATAATTCCAGTGTCCCTGTAGCCTTACGCGATGGTATTTACTTAGGCTTGTGTCCAGAAATCTCACATATACAGACATAATTTATAAGGGAACCATAAGAAGAGGTACATCGAAAACCAGTTATCAGGTTACACAGTGCCATTGTACGCTTATAACTAATAATTAGTTGTGAGAGAGTCACATTATGTATGAATGACGGTCTGCTAATGGACTGCGTTAGAACACGCTTTTAATGCTCAAGTACTTTTTATCTCTTTTTCGATATGTGACAGAACAAACACGTTTGTGAATTAGTTCATAATGGCTTAGATGTAACTCGAGTTTTATTTTACCGTCATTACATCGCGACTTATAAGGCCGTGATAGTTGTTAAAAATCCAATCTTTGCGTTTGAATGCATTGATTTCCGTATAAAAACGTATAATCTTGAAGTAAAGAAATAATGAGGTGAATAACGATAGCTGTTAGGGTGCGGTATATATTTGGACAACAGCCAGGAATTGTTAATTGTACCGTAAGGCATGGACGGTTGAGACTTGCAATTAAGTTACGTTCGCCACGTACTTTAAACGGACGTGGTTGCTGTCATTTCTATAGAAGGGAAGGAGAACTGTTTTGATTATTTTAAGTAACTTCCATGAGGAGGGTGTGGAGAGAACAAGTTATTCGACTTTTCTTTTCTCGCTTGCTTCTGTCTCGAACACAAAAACATTGCAATAAAGGAACTACTGCCTTCAAGGTAGACAAGAAATTGCCCAATCTTCTTCCAGTGAGAGTGAGGCGCCGGAGAGCTTCACTCTCATCACTGTCTAAAACCCGTCATGTTGCTATATTAGACTATGCTTCGTCTTTTCACATTCTAGTGACGTGTTTGGGGTCCGCAGTGCCGCGCGGTCGCTGGGTCCGTGGGTTCGAATCCCACTCAAGCCATGGATGTTGTGTCGTGCTGTCCTGTGTACAGGTAGAGGCCTTGCGACGGGTCGATCCCTTATCCAAGGAGTCCTACCGAATGTATATAGATCGAGCCAACGAAAAGTTTGAACCCGCGGTGCTCAGGCACTTGAAGTATCCCCAGTAACGTGTTTACTGTACTCGTATTTACGCCATTTACATGTTACTGAAAAACTCCCTCCCCGATGGATCTGCACTTCATATATTGGCCAGGACTCGTTCATTACTGTAATCATCATGTACAAAGTTTTGAAGACGTGAAATTATTCTGGTTTATGTAACATTGGCATTCAAAAGGAAAGTGTCTGAGGAGACTTAATGCGATTAATTCTGAAATCTAGTTTAATAGATGCGTGGTGGGTGACTCATACATGCCGATTTGGTGATCCAAGGGCAGATTCCATATCAGGTAGAATCAATTTATCTGCAAATCTTAATTGAACGTCTTCACGACTCCGGTTTGTGGTTGAGCTAAGGAAACAGATTTACAATAAAAGTTTATACGTAGTTCATTCTGTTGAGTGCATGCAGATGGCCTTCCGAACAAGAAGAGGACATGAGATTTGGCCGTTCGATGTTACCGTAATCGTCCATACGCGTTACATATTTAGTTATTTAACGACGCTCCAACGACGTCAAATGCTACTGGTTGATGTAAAAAATTATGGAGAGTGAGGAGACGGTGATGATGGTCTATACAATTAAGGAGTTCATGCCGCTGGGCTAACTTGCTCCGTATGTCAGTTTCAGTTACCAACGTTTTGGAAAATGTCTCTCCTCCATCTTGGGGGGGGGGGCAGGGGTGGTAGCCAACAGTTGACAAAGGAAAACCGAAGGAAAAAAGAAAGGTGATTGTGTTATGTCATGATTATTTGTACTTCAAACTCGTTATTGACGACTGATCACCCGAGAAGACTTCATTACGTTTAGTCAGAATGGAAACTTCCAGCGGCTGTACCTTTGTTACGTGCTCTAGAGCAGTGTTGCACAACCGGTGTATTTAGGTTTTTAGACAGCAGACGGAAAGGCAAAGGATCTTGAACTGAATGCTATATACCGACAAAGGCCAATGGTTATCTCTATGAAAACGCTGATATCAGTCCTTGACTGTTGAATAGAATTGTGCGGTCGCTAGTTCCGTTTTCCGCCGTTGTTGCCATATAACAAGGACTCCCCGAATTTATTCCGCTCTTCATCTCTTCGTGACTGAAATTTTTATTTTATCGAATTTTTTAAATATTTTAATTTCACAATTTTAAAGGACAGATTAGGTACCATATCTATCATGTTGTCTGGTGACAAGACATGAACTTTAGCATAGTTTTCTCTGTGTTAACTTTAGACTACCTTCCTTACCAGCATCTAATAGATCTTCTGTGTTTCATCGTATTTATATTTGGCCCAATGAATTATCACTATCAGAATAGACCAGAGACTGATGTGTCCCTCTTTGTTTCCCTGTACTTGACTAATATCTTATTATAAAGCAACGTTGAAAAGGAATGGTGATAAAGCATCAAATTTCATACCATTCTGATTGGGAAATGCAGTACACAAATGTGGACTGTACCAAAGTCTTCATTTAAATACGTTTATTAGGTAACTAGTTTTCGGGGTATGCTGAATTCAGTGAGAACTCTTTAGACTATATTACCTCGTTCCGAACTGGTACTTGAAATCTGCAGATAACTGATTCAGTGTCCTGTTGTACGTACATTATTTCTCTAGCATGTGACGAATTCAGAATATCGGGTGTAGTTAATGATTATTTCTTAAGTCCACATTGATGACGCCCGTTACTTCCATGGAGGCTACGTATGGAGTTAGCCTTGACGGCCCGTCTCATTACTACTGTCTTGTAATTAACACCGCATGTGTGTCAACTTGTGATCTTAACTTTGAGTTGTTTTAGTTTATTTTTTTATTCTGAATTTAAGTGTGTTTTAGTGCTTGGTTATGTTTTTGTTTGTTTGTATTTTTATTTGTTTGCACTTCTACAGATGGTGCAGCAAACTCAACCACTAACACAAAATTAATCGAAGACACGCCAAAGAAGAAATTGACAGGTAATTATATTTTTTATTATTACAGTTACAAAACACAAGCTATTTTGATCTGCCTAAGCAAGAGTAAGTTAAACTCGGTAGATATGTAGCTGAATGTTTATCAGGGCTGGAAAGCCCATATTAACTGCTGTCAGTGATTGATCGGCAGTGACACCACAACCATGGATACTTTTCCAGCAGCAGTTTGTAAGGTATTCAGTGATAAAAGAATCTTCTTTCACAAATGTAGTTCTTCAAGTAGGTGTGGAGTACTTTATTCACTTATGCTTGGGTGTTTTTGTAAGAACTGTGTTGATCTAAGTTTTGTTATCTAGTAATTAGATTTGACATAGCATGTGCTGTTTTTTACCGTTTTCTGTACAAGCGCCTGTTTTTGTGTGCTGCACTGTGCTTGTCTTGTAGAGGAAGAAAGCCTTGAGGGAGCTTCCGATCTCGAAGGAAAAAGTGTCGAGAAACATAAATCTTCGAGTAAGTACGAGTTTATGTACAAATTTCATTATAATACCAACTAAACAATTCGGCATCACAGTGTTGTGTTCATTAACCAAACTGACATCTTCTAGGGCTCGGAAGACAATGTTATCGAAAGTTATACCGCTAACAACAGCATATAACCTAATTCTCAGCATATTTCACTGCGTGACTTTAAGATAAGAAAGCGATTTTCTTGTACACCGAATTGATATTGCAACATTATATAGCCAATTAATTGTAGGCAGTGTGCGATAAAGTATATTAAATGAGACTTCTTATCAGAGATAAAGCTCTTTCTGCTCTTACCACCGCGCCGTAAGGAATTTATATAGGGACCATTTTTAAACTCGGAACTAGATGAAAGTGAGTGGCGTGGTAAGAAAATTAATATACCCATTGAATATGGGGCGCAAACTGCACCCCCAAGATCTTCCTTTGGTTTATAGCCGGCGGCTTTCTGCCCGTTGGGTAGAAGGTTGGTTAGGCCCTAGAGCACGTTTGGATCTTGTGGCAAAGAGAGATATTCTTCCGCTCTTTCGGGGATCGAATAATGGCCGCCAGCCGTTTTACTCACTGAGCGATACCGACTTAGTGTAAAAAAAATCTTAGCACCAACCGCTTTGCAAGGTAAGTGTAATGGGGAACGAAAGTTGACTGGAGGACTTAAAATAACTCACTGTTGGTTTTTCATATGTCATGTCTAACCTTTATTGTGTGATAACCTGCAGTGTATTTTATGTGCGAACGTAGAGTATGTTTAAGAATCATAAATCTTCCAGTAACCTCCCATGGAACGGATACCTCGTCAGTGTATGTGCGATCATGACAGAATTCTGTTTCTCTGTCTTCATTATCACCAGTGTATTAAACGTTCAAATTACAACGCAGCGTTGTTAATTGTTGTATCAGTTATTTGACAATCTTGACATACTGTGAACCGTTTCTGCATAGTTGTATAGAGATATAACTGAATTATGCTCTTCAGATGCGCTTGTGATTAACATACGCTTAGTTTTTGTGTGTATGAAACACTTGTGAGTTTCGTTAATACACACACACACACACACACACCGTCTATGTAAATTGTCGAAAAGTGTGCTTAAAACCTGTCGAGGGTCCTTGCTATAATAATTGGTGAAGGTGCATGTTGTTATTACCATATTCCTTGCCTGAAGGTAGGAACCTTGATCGAAGGTATTGAGAACGGGTGCTGAGGCGAATATCTGAGGAAGCAACAGGAAGATGGAGAAAATTGTGTAATGAGGGAGGAGATTAATAAATTTTGCTCTTCTGTAAATGTTGGGAAGTAAGATGATCTGGATGAGGCATGTAGCACGTATGGGAAGAATGAAAAATACATATAAATTTAGTCGGGATATCGGAATATACGAGATCACATGGGAGACCTAGCAATAGATAGGAGGTTCATATTTGGAGGTTCATATTTGGACGAACCTTAAGGAAATGGTTTTTGAGGATGTGGACTGGATTCATCTGACTCAGGGTAGGTTCTGGAGGCATGATTCTGTGAACGCGGTAATGGATCTTCGAGTTTAATAAAAGGCGTGAAATGTTTTGCCTAACTGACCAACTAATAGTTTCTCAAGAGGGATTTTCCATGGAGTTACTCAACAGTTTATATCGGAACAATAGCGATGAAGTTCTTCAAACTATCTCGCATAGTGTAAAGCAATATTCATCGACGGGTGGTTGGCATACATATCGCCCATCACCATGGTGGGGGTTTGTTTGTAGTGGCTTATTGATCATCCTATGACCCATTTTGTGTGCAGTGTATTACAGTAGATTATGACTACTGGCGTACTGCGGAATATAAAGTGATAACTTCATTTACGGACATTTTCGGAAACTAGCAATGCCACAAATTTGATGCGAGTGTACAGATGATATGATCTCTCTTATTGCCTATTGCTTTTCGTCTCTTTCTTGTTGCTAATTGCTTTTGCTGGTGTGAATCTGCCTAATTGTACTGTTGCATAACGCGATTCCTGGGCCGGTATTGCTCCACGGTTGATTCTAAGAGGTATTTGTAAAATTAAATCACACATAAAAGGATGTGAATAAAATACACATATATGCGAAATAATAATCGGTCCCTTGTCTAGATTAGAACATGGAATGTACTTACAGAGTAAGAAGCCGGAACACAGTCTTCTCTAGGCTGTATGCAATCGCTGTAGGGTACTATTACATAGTACACATAATTTAAGTACCGTCATTAAATCTTAGTACGACAATTTGTTTGAAACCGCAGATACGGCGAAAGAATAACACAAAAGACAAAGTTTGCAAAACACACGATCAGTTTAGCTTCTCTAGAAATCCCTGTTGCACGTCCGCTGACGTGATGAAAGGTTAAGGGCGAATCTCGGCAACATCCTGAAAGTACCCAAGATCCAGCAGAGATGACGATTAAAACATATAAAATGGCGGATTTTTATTTTGCCTTGCAAAACTGTTCATTTCTTAGTTGACAGAGACGCAGTGCTGTACTGTATGTCGGAAAATATTGCTTCCAGTGGCATTAAAAGTCTGTCATCTATTTAATAGCGACTTGTATCAAGTGAACTCATCAGAGCTAAAGTGGTACAAGTAATCATAGGTCTAGAAGTGTTGTTATAAGGATATGTTTTCAGTTGTTTTTTACTGTACACAGTTAAATCACATTTGTACTGCAGCTAATAAGATTACCTGGTAAGCATACCAAATTACCCTACATTTTTCATTTGGTATTAACGGGAAACCATATTTTGTATATTAAAATAATGTGACTTGTACCACTTAAGCTGAGAGGAGCTCACATATCAATCGAATATAGCCTACGGTGAAATACGTCGAGGTCACTTATTTTATTGGGCCAAGGATTTTGTGTTGTTCTTTATTCTTGAGAAAGACTCACGATAGCATTTACTTCGTTCAGGATGGCCTTGCCATATTCATTTTCACGAAGTTCATTGTTCTAGGATGTATATGTATGTCAAGAGCCATAGAGTATATGAATGAACATGGTACACGTTCATTCAGTTGACTGTACATATAACATTCCTTATTCAAGATCACATTAATATAACATTGTGTAACATTTAACGACTGTTAACAGAGTGAAGACTCAGCTCTACAGTAAAATGTGTTATAGGGGTGGGCACTGCAGAAATTTACAAATAGACTGATTGATTTTAACTTTCGGGAGACTCAGGAACTTATTTAACACTTCAGAAGTTGTGTTCTTCTTCTTGGGCATACAGCTCTTAGAGTTTAGCCATTGCCTCCTTCAATATGATGGCCCATTCGGCCCTATCTTCAGCTCTCTTCCTCCAAATCCTTCTCGACACAATCAAACCATCTCAGCCTGGGTTGCCCTCTATCTCTTCTCCCATCTGGTTTTCCCATAAAGATTTTCTTCACAGTCCTGGTGTTCTCCATTCTGATTAAGTGACCTGCCCATTCAAGTCTTCTGACTTTTATTAAAGTTACAATATTTGGTTTGTTGTACAATTTCTCAATTTCCAAATTACTGCGGATTCTCCTTCCATTTTGGTCTTTAATAGGACCATAATTCTTCCTCATGATTTTCCTTTCCCATCGTTTCAGTTTGTTTCATTTGCTGAGTCATGGCCCATTTTTCACAACCTTATATCACTGTTGGTTTAATTATTGTATTATAAATCTGCAATTTAGATTGTTTTGATAGATATCTTGTTCTTATCACTTTAGATAAAGCTTGATAGCATCTATTTCCTGCAGTGATTTTGGCTTTTATGTCTTTACTACAATCATTATCCCATGTACCTATTGAACCTAAATATCTAAATTCATTACATTCTCTATATTCTTCAGAGTCAATAGAGATTTCCCTATTTTCTTCATTTCTTAATTTTCTCTTGGATGTATTCATGTAAACTGTTTTGTCTACACTAATTTCAAACCCTATTTCTCTTGTAATATTCTTTATTTGTTCATAAGTTTAATTTATTGCTGCTAATGATAGTGTTACTATAACTACGTCATCTGCATAGGCCATATTTTGTTTAGTTCTATTAATTATACTACCACCTGGATTTATTGTAATATTACGTATAATCTTTTATAGTATTATATTAAATAACAATGTTGATAATGAATAGCCTTGTCTCAGGCCACTTGTTTCGAAATTTTTTGATAGTTTTCCATTAATTCGAATTTGGTAAACTGTTTTTGCTAAAGTAATTTTTACTAAATTTATGATTTTCTGTGGTATACCAAATTATCTTATTATCTCTATTTACGCTATCACACGCTTGTTTAAAATCTATAAATAAACTTCTTCTGTGTGACTACCTAAATATCTGGCTATGACATTCGTAAAAATTTTGTAGGTCACATTTAGTAAGGCAATTCCTCTGTAGTTCTCACGTTGCAGTTTATCTCCCTTTTTATAAATAGTGCGGATAATGGCAGTTTGTCAATCAACTGGCATTTCCTATTTTTCGCATATCATTACAATTAGGTTATAAATTCTGTCCCAAAGTATCCTGCCTCCATGTTTTAAGAGTTCGGCCGCTATTCCATCCTTTCCCGGAGCCTTATTCATCTTAAGCCTTTTGATAATCTCATAACCCATGGTTCTCGACGGTTTCTGAACATCATTTTCTGGGCCGTAAAATTCAATAACATTTTCATCATCAGCAGTATAACTTGGATTATTTAAAAGTTCTTTAAAATACTGAGACCATCTGTTCATCACTTTCTCTTCTCCACCTATCAAATTTCCTCCCCTATCTTTACGTATCGTTGTTCGTGGTTGATACCCCTCTTTGAATCTTCTAACTTCTTGATAAAATTTTTGACTTTCTCTTCTCACTTTAAAAGTTTGCATTTCCTGCAATTTCCCTTCTTCATATTCCTTCTTTTTCTTTCTACATATTTTGTATGCGTTTCTGCGGCCTTTTTTATATTCCTCTGTTGCTATCCTTGTTTTCCTATTTAACATTTTTTTTCTAACTTCATTTCGTTCATCTATGGCTTCTTTACATTCTTGATCAAACCAATCTTTATGTGCTATTCTAGTTCTATATCCAATCACCTCCATAGCTGTTGTTTGTATGCAAAACTTAATCTGCCCCCATTCCTCCTCTATATTAACTGATTTTGATGATCTATCTTCAATTCGTTTCCTTATCTCCTCTCGAAATCTAAGCGATGTACCTAAATTGCTGAGTTTTGCCGCATCAGACTTTTGTATTTTCTGTCCTGGGCTCCTCCTTGTTGTAGTAATTATGGGTCCGGATTTTATTTTAACCATAAAGTGGCCACTATCACAATCTGGTCCTCTGCAGCTTTTAACATCAATTATATCCTTTACATGTCAAGACATGATCGATTTGATTTTTCGTTTCTCCATCAGGGGATTTCCATGTTTCTTTATGGATATTTCTATGTGGAAATAACATGCTACTGATAGCTAAACTGTTAGTTATTGCAAAATCACTTAATCGATTTCCATTTTCATTTTCTTCTGCATGTAAACTGTATTGTCCTATATTTGGTTTTAGGGATGTATCTTTCCCGTAACATACATATCCTTTCATTAACAGCTTCAAAACACAAGATTGAAGATTTTAAGGCTCTTATGATAAAGAAAACCAGTACCGAAATCGTTCCTTTTATTGCTTCCACTTCAGCATCCATCAAATCTCTTGAACTGCAACAATTTTTATCTTATATTTGTTGAGCTCATTCATTAATTGTTTCACTGCATCAGGCTTATACAGACTACGTACATTCTATGTGGCAAAATAGGTTACCGTGTCCTTTTTCTTTTGCCAAGGTCGTCTTACAGGATCCGTCTGGCCATCACATTTAAGTTTCTGAATCAGTTTATTTCAGAGTTGGGGGTGATTAGCCCCCAGCCTCCTAGATTTGATTTTGGGGTTTACTCCCCTAGTGGGGTTGGTTTCAACACACCTATGAGCCCCCTCTGCCCTATCACTTGGAGTACTTCTTAGTCTGATCCCTACCCTTTGACCTGTCCGGCAAGGGAGGCCCTACCAGTAGCCACGCTACCGCCGGCATAGCTCTCAGGGTCATGGGGATACGCGAACTCCACCACCCACGCTAAGGTCTCTGGTGGGTATTTCATTTTGTAAAGTTTACAACTGTAATATCTCAATATTGTCTTGTTCTTAACCGAGAACCATCAGTTATACTTAGGAGCATTTGATGTCTGTTAATAAAGCACTCAAATTTCAAGTTGTTTTCCACCAATGATTCATATTACAGCTTAATCATAGTCACTCTTACTGAAGGTAACGAATATAATATCTCATTTAAAAATTTAACAAATGCATATCAAATTCAGGTAAATTTTGCCAAGAAAACCTAATTAATGTAATTTCAGTTTTGATCATAATTTATTTGAGTGAAATATGATGTGCACTGACATTTTTTTCCATAAGGAGAAAAAAATATCATCGGAATTTAATTTGCTATGTCCATATTTCAATTCATTGTCTTTTTCATATCTTGTTCTGTTCTGGTCAGAACTGCTAATGTTCTATTCTAAAGAAGATGAGCTATCCATTCTGAGTAAAGATTCAAAACTGTAGTTATTCCACAAGAGGAACAGGTTACATCTGGACAATTTTGTATCTTTGCTTTATTTTTGTACACACTCTTACAGCTTGATTCTGTATGTGAAACTTCTAACATCCTTCTCCAATAATACCTGAATGTGATATATTGTGATGTGGTGTGTTCATCTGTGACTGCTTTTACCCACAGGAAAGGTTATGCCCATAAGAATTTTAGCAGTTTACCCATAAGTATCAAATGCGACATCTTCTTCTTCTTCTGTGGCTCTCCGGTCTGTATTCGGTCCATGGCCTCCTCAATTCTCCTCTTCCATTCGGTCCTCTGTTAGGTCCATCTGTCCGAGGCTTTGATTGAGGTTTCGAAATATCTTCCTTTTTACGGTGCAAGGTTGTTAGCCTTGCGAACAACCCCCAACCTGGAGGACCAGGGTACCTGTCTTAGTCTGACCTCTCCCCCTCAACCAATCTGGCTAGGGAGGCCCTACCAGTAGCTCTTGGGGTCACTGAGGTACTCAAGCCCCACCACCACGACAAGGTGCAGGTACCATTAAGTGAGGCAAATGTGACATCTGCTGGTTGTAATGACAATGACTTTTCTAAATGAAGTTGCCTTCCCTAAATATTTTCATATTCCTTAATTTTTGTTCATTGCGTTATACTTCAGCTTCACTAAAACTGTAGTAATGACATTTTAAAATGTTCCTTGCAATCTTGACCTGAAGTTTGTATAGCTATCATTCTAAATCTTTGGGCAGAAATTGCTTGGTCCTTCTTGATTGCTTCTCAAAGTAGTTTGCAGGTGCTATTGTACTGTGTGTATTTTTAAGAGTATTTCTGAAGAAATAAGATGAATGAGAACAATTATAAATATATTTATGCTGTTTGTTATGTTTACAAATTATAGTAGATTCCACAAGAGTTTGTTCATGTCTGTAGAACTAATGAGGAGCATGTAAGCCATGATGGTCACATTCTTTGGCTGCCATAAAGATTCAGTAATATATATATATATATATATAAAAAACCAAATTGTGAATGATTGAAATATGTACTGACATGTTTGTCTCTTGTCAATGTGACACCGTGCATTCTCAGGTTGTGGAAGGAGGAAGCAGCCTCTGTAAGTTGAGGATAACTGGTAATTTGAAGATGGCTCTTCTGAGTTGTTGCACTGTGTAGTCTGGTAGAAGTTTACCAATGTTTCAGATGTCAATTATGAATTAGCAAGCATGGAAAACTGACAATGTTTTTGTCGAACTGTTTGTGAATTTAGTGAGGGTCTAACAACTCCTTACCATAAGAAGCTAGTATGTTGAAAGAATGCTACAGAAAACGGACTTTTTTTGTGAAAATGGTAAAGAACTGCAGGGTTTTGTAAAAGTAGGAAACTTCTTAATCTATAAGGATGCTCCATTTTTAAAAGATGTTTGTGTGTCCATGTTTTCTTGGCAGGATGCTGGTATGTATTCTAGTGAACTGTAGAAAAGTTTTACAGTGTGAAAAAATAGATGACATTGGTTTATTTACATAGATTCTTCAGTTTTTTTCCTGGTTCTGTGGTATTGTAGTTGAATATTTCAGAATCACTATTAATGAAGTTTTCATTCTGAAGATTGTTACCCACTTCTTCACAGTTAATGCAGTTTCTTTGAAATAATCATACATAATATCTACAAAGAACTAGAACATTGTTCTTCTGGTGTGTGGATAAAAATATGCTTACATGATTCTCATTTCTTTCATGTGTATCTTATCAGATATTCACTATATCAGACATTTTTCCAGGAAGAAGTTATAAATATTAATTTTAGAAAAATTCTATATTTTGTATCATTTGTCTTTTTTGCATAACATACCATTTATAAGAAAATAGATATTTGGTTTCCACACATTCCAGTAGTTCAGAAATTTATTGAATCAGTATCATTATAAAAGTTTAAATTATTCCAGGAAAGGGTCTTGCAACAAAACATTTGCTGGGTCAACAGCAGGCATGAAACTTGTATGATATTAATAGTGTCAGATCCTGGGCTATGTGTTTTCCATATACCTGCATGCATGCACATCAGTGAACACATATTTTATGATCCAGAGGCTAAATTGTATGAGAGAAGGATTTAAAAATAACCTTCATTTAAAAAATGTAAAGTAAAATTAAAATGAATATTTATTTTACATATACAAAGCCTACATCTAATTCATAACATTTTACTGCAACTTATGTTATAAAACAAGGATATATTTCAAAGAACCTGTCAAGAAAGGAGGTGACAATCTGGAGTTTTGCATGTGAATGTATTGCTTTGTGCTGTCTTGTCTCCATGCCTGTATGTGTTGCACTGCCCTGAATGCTATGTTGCATGTGCTGTGTAGATCCACGTTCCACCAGTCTTGATGCTCTGTGGGAGAGTGCCCGCAGACTTAGCGAAGCTGGGGTGAGACGTGCTTCAGGTAGGTTTGCTGTTAATGATATTTAGTAGTATATTACTCAGGTGAGAGTTATAAGCTAATGCAAAATCTTTAATAGGCATTTTACAATGCTCTCATTAGACATCTGTTAGAACTACTGCATAGTATGTGTTACTACCGACAACTGTAGAATAAATTGTCACTTGTCTGTTTAACCTTTAACTTACAATGATTACATCTGAGATATGGAAAACTGTGACTCAAAACTCTGTACAACAGACATTAATTTGTGTAGCATCACTGGTATTGTTGATAAAAGCACTTCATTCAGATAGTTTTAATACAATTTTGACATGATTTTGGTAAATAATTGAATTGCACGTAAAAAGACAAAGACCTCAAGCTAAATTATTTAACAAAAGTTGAACAGTTGAATGTTTTAACGTGTGTATCATTATTTTCAGATGCCAGTATTGTGTTGACAGAGGACACAGACAGTTTCATTATTGGTGACCGAGTATGGGTGGGTGGTACCAAGCCTGGACAGATAGCCTACATTGGTGAGACACAGTTTGCACCAGGAGAATGGGCTGGAGTAGTTTTGGATGAACCAGTAGGTAAGTTCCTAAAAGACAGTGATACATACCTTATTTGTTTAGCATTCACATTCCAGGGTAAGTGGAGGGAGACTCTCAGTACACTCTTAAATTCTTGTAATAAATCTGAAAGTTATCTTATTTCATTCAGAAATTGTATAACCATAGACAGTTGTTAAGTGATTTTAAGCAGAGCACATTGTTTATGTTTTGACAATGCTGTTATCATTTGGCCAAACCTTTAATGTGAGCTATTTTAATGCACCAACCATTTTTTCACCATACCATTTCTCATCTAATGCTACATTACCACAGCACCATACAGCAAACAAAAATAAAGAAGCCATGTATTGATTTATTAATTTATTTGAAATGCTGTTTACTTTTCTCTTTCCATCCAGGGAGAACCTCTACTTAGTTCATCAAATTACAATGTGCATATTCCTTTCTTGAACACATCATTTACCATTCTCTCAGTGTTCAGCCATAATGAGTGTATACTAATAAATGACACTAATTGAAAGTTCCTATGAAATACATTGAATTAATATAATTTTTGGGATTTATTAAATTTATTGTGACATCATGAACTAATTAATGTCAAACAGGAAAGAACGATGGCTCAGTGGCTGGTATACGTTACTTCCAATGTGAGGTGCGACGTGGAGTATTTTCTCGTCTCACACGCCTCACTAGAACCTCCCTACAGCAATGTGATGGGGAGGCACAGGCAGCTGGTGACAGCCCTGCCCAGCCACGACCAACTAATGGAACATCAGGAATAACATCACCAGTCCGTCGGCTCACACCTATTGTCTCGCCTTCTGGCAGTACAAAGGACCTTCATATAAAGAAATCAGCATCTCCTTCATTGAGTAAGTTAGCTGCTGTCAGTGATAACTGTTTTAGGAGCTATGTTATGGAAAAGTATTTTCTTTAAATATTGATGTTAGAGGTTCTGTTTTTCTTTATCAATATGCCATTCCAAATTGAGACATATTGATGTAGGTTGCTGTGTCAATTTTGTTGTAAGCAGCTCCCAAATGTGAAATTTAATTGTAAAATGTACTTAGTTACGAGGTAAAATTAAACAAGTGTGTGTGATTATTGAATGCTGTCAGCTATATTCTTATAGTATAATGCATGTCCTAAGTTGGTCACCAAACACTTGGATAAAAGTTACTGCCAATACAGTGGTACCCATACATTCAGCTTAACATCCACACAGAATTCAAAAGCAAAGTTATGCATGGTTTTACAATTTATTCATGAACTTAGGGCTGAGATATTAGTTTTGCTAAATATGTGTATTGTAAAATGTATGCATTGAAGCAGAAATGATATTTAAGTTGTAATTTTTGGATTAATCTCTTTATTCTGGATCCATAATGTGTTTTTGAAACTTTATTAATGCCTTTGCACAGATTTGTCCATCACGAACTTGAATTCAACAAGCCATTCAGACCTGAAGCTTGGAGAACGGGTGATAATAATGAGTAGTCAGGGCTCTAAAGCTGGTACTTTGCGGTACATTGGGACTACTGAGTTTGCTGCAGGGGAATGGTGTGGAGTGGAACTTGATGATCCTTTGGGAAAAAATGATGGATCTGTAGAAGGAAAAAGGTGATGGTCATAAATAATATGATTTTGAATGTTAAATCACATTTGTTTTATTTTTTACATTCTTAAACAAGGAAAGAAAAAGCAAAATAAATTATGGATGTGTAATAGTCATGAACATCTTATATATGGATGTCCTTTCTGGTTCTGGTTCTTCTACTTCAGATATTTCCAGTTCTGTGGCTCATATACACATCACATAGACTTTTACACTCATTCCTCTTCTCACATAAATTATTCTGTTCAGACTTTCTTTCATTGTTTTATCCTGTTCTGAAATTTCTTTCATCTATTGTGAATTCTTTCTCTTCATGATCCTTTCACCTCCTGATCTTTTTGTTAGTCTTTTGTCCTTTTATTTTCATTTTACAGCTGGATTTGGTAATCATTTACCCTCCTTTCAGTCACATGTCAAGACATGTCTTTTTTTAGTTAATTTCTTGTGAAATAACTTTCTGCATATTTTAATTCTGCTTTCTGTGTGTTGTCCTCCTGATTTCAAATAGGTATTACCATTCAGTGTTTGGCTAATCATCTGTTATTGATTCTTATGCATACAAAATGTATGTGTATGTAAGTGATGAATATATTTACTAAAGACAGTAAGAGTTAATGAAGGAATTCTGTGGCAGGTATTTTGAATGTCAGCCCAAGTTTGGGTTGTTTGCTCCAGTACACAAAGTGAGTAGATCCCCTTCTAGCCGTCGTCCATCTGCTTCATGCATGATTCATCGTGGAACACCAGGCCCAAGCATAAAGAGAGCAGGCTCACGGGAATCAGTCGTATCAGCCTCAAGTACAGCTTCATCTGTACGTGGTGCCAGGGTAAGACTGGGTGTTACATCATTGAGCAAGACTGTCCAGCAGGTAGGCTAGTTTCCTCACAAAACAGGAAACCAGCCAAAAGGAGCACCAGAGAAAGGAAAGCAGATAGAAAGTAGATATTTGACCCAGGAATTCTGTATTTCATGTTAACTGGATCTGAAGTGTTTTGGATTAACTCTAACTACCATGTTACAAAATAATGTGTTGTTAGATTACTGAATGCTTGCAACATTAATTTGAGGCTACTTATTCAAGAAAATATGACTGAAGTCTAATTTAATTTATAAAGGGTTCTAAGTGTAATTTTCTGGTCACAGTGACCATGCAGTCTGAGGCGTGGGTCTTGTGTGCTTGGACACTGTGACCATGGTTTCAAATCTCACTCAAGGCATGGAAGTTTGTCTGTGTCTTTCAGTGTTGTGTTGTCCTGTGTACAGGTGGAGGCCTTGTGACAGGCTGATCACTTGTCCAAAGAGTCCTACCGACTGTCTAATAGATTAAGTAACCACCAGAAGAGGCGGCCAAGACCCACACTTGGTTGTAGAGCCACAGATGATGATGATTATTATTTAGTGTAATTTATTTCAACATCTTACTGTCATATGACATTTAAATTTAATGAGGTGATATAAAAGTAAAATATTGAAGGAAATAATTAAATAGGGAAAAATTGTAAATATTTTAAGACAAAGTTACTGGAATTTATATATCTGAAAGTATGTATCAATCAATCTTACAAACTATTGTTGCATGATTCTTTGATGATAGAAAAAAGATATATATATATATATATATATGAGAATGAAACCTTTTTTGAAGTATATATACAAATAAAAATTATACTGTGTGTTCACCGAATGGTGTGCCTGGGAAAAGATTCCAACTCTTGCTGTAGGTATAGTAATATTTTGTGTACATTATTGGTAAATCATACAAATGTGGTAGGGGTTTGTGGTACGCCTTGTAATGTGTGTTTTCATGACACTTCCCAAGAAAATTTATTTTGAAATTATTTTTTTTTTACCTGTGATTATCTAAGTGCATTATAAAACGGTTTCACAGCTTCTGAAGGCTGTACTTGGAGTTCAGACAGGAATACAGACACCTGAGAATTGTACATAAATATGTCTTCATTTTACAAGAGCAGTAAAGTACTAATGCGCATATGGCATCAATTTTGCAATGCATAGAGAATAATGCAACATAAGTGTATAGCTAATAGTTATCCATGTTTTGAAGCAGGCATTATAAATGTTTTACACCAGAGATGGTCAATTTAGTTCAACATGAGAAGTGGAAAAAAATTTACTTCCCTGTACAGTTTATTGTGGACACATTATCTATTTCATTCAGATGAAGCCTAAAATACAGTTTCACTCACAATTCAACTTCTATTTTTCTTTGGGCATATAATACAATGAAACATACTTCGGAATTTCTGTTAGCACAAACTTCTTATCACAGTGACATCACAAAGTAACTGAAACTGTGAAGTCATTTTAAGTGTATCAGGCTAAGTTTATGAAAATATGGGACAGCAGAATGAAGCCATTATATTGGGAGGGCAGCATAATGATAATTAATATCTAGTTGTTATTAAGGGAAATTTAAAACTTTATCATGAATGTGTAAATTTTGAATTACTTTCACTTACATTCCTGCAGAAGAAACATAACCATGTTGCAGCCCAGTATAAGAAAACAGTTTGACTTTGTATGAGTGGTGTCATTGAAAGTAAAAGCCTGTACAGTGTATACTGTATTCTTAAAGCTGAATTTGCTAAGGATAGTACAGTGTAATTGTTGTGTGTGTGTGTGTGTGTGTGTGTGTGCGCGCGCGCGCGCACACACGTTTGTCCATATCTTGTTAATTGCTGTAGTTGCATGTACAATGAGAAATAATTTCTTGCCTGATAAATTTTGTTAAGACTTAAATAGGGCCACATTAGTTTCATGGAATTTGCCAGCCTCATTTTAGTGAATGCATCTAGTGAAGTAAAAAACAAACCAAAAAAAAGACACTTGTATATTACATAATTCAAGTTAGTTTGTGATACGATGGTAAGATTAACATTTTTTGCCAATATAACACCACTCTTAGTGTTTTATTATTAATGTTAACAGAAATACATATTGTCCTTTTGCCTTAACAATTAATATTCATATTTGCATGGGTCTTTAATTCAGATTCTAAGAAGTTAATTACATCCTAATTTAATTAAAGTACCAGTTGCCAAATATATAATCCAAAGGTTCTGTTTTATTGTGTTAGGTATTGCTTGTTACGAAAGCATGGTATACTTTTATATTTCCTGTTTTTTTCCTTTCCTTTAATTGTTTTGTTTTTTCTGTTGCGCCTTTTGGATGGTTTTAACCCAACTAATTTATCATAATTATTATAAATACTATAATAAAGGTAGTATGAAATTGTTGTTTCTTACAAAATAAATACTTTTTTTTTGTTATGTACAGACTATTTTTCTGTTTATTGAAGTGAGTGATTAAATTGTTTAATTATTTAGTGCATGTGGTGTGTCTGTGTTTTATGTTTTAACTTCTCTGATTTTGTTCCCAATTGACACATTAATATTGTGGAATCCCACTCCTTTGTTTGTAGAAAGCTGTCATTCGAACACCATCTACTCCAGTCTCTAGAAAGTCTTCACTTCAGGTAAGGGCATAAGAACATTGTAGTGGCTCATTTTACTTTTGATGGAGAAGTTTATTTTGAGAAAGGAATATGCTTTAAATTTAATATGGATGTATTTATGTGAGGCACCTTATTTATAATTTCTCACATTTTACTTCCAGCAGTTTATTTTATTGAGGTATATGATTTGTATTTTGAAACTAATACAATTGTTATTGCTGAGTTTCATTTTATATATTGTTTATGTTTATTGTGTTAAAATTATGTAAGTCATACTTTTTTATAAAAATACTTATTAAAGTTTGGGCAAATATTCCTATCACTATCCTGTGAATTCCTGTCCCTCGAATAATTTTTGAGGTAAGGAAGTCTCGTATGGTACATTTAAGGCAGAAACAGGAGTATTTCCTGTTCATGTACGTGTCACTGATATGGAGCAGGAATTGAGTAGTACTTGGACCCTGAAGCAACAAATATTACTTATCTCTACTAGGAGTAGAGAGCACTAGTTACTCTGTTCTGTTCTCTTTCCCAATTCCCACACTAAGGTCAGTGTTACAGGAGTGATATTTATACTCTTTTTGTTGTCTGCATGGCAAACTGACAAAAGCAAACTGTGACCACGTTACTGTGTTGTCAAGTCACAAAAAGAGGAAATGACTCTCCTCAAATGATGCACATTTAAACAATCTGTTAAAGACGAATGAGTGAACCCATTCATAATAAACATTGTCACAAGAGGGTAGGTCCTGGTGACAGTTTCATCCTTGGGTTTCTTTACTAGTTTCATACATTTCTACTGTTTTAGCTCATATCAGTGTAACTGTACACACATGAATTTCCTTTATCAGCATTATAAAGATTCTTATATAGTATGAACCAGAAACATATTTCTTTAAATTATAGTTATGAATGAAAGGAGTACAGACAAGATAAATTATTGCAACCAAAGTAGGTCACAACATCTTGGCTCCTATGATTTTAAAGTCTTGGATAATTAGCTGTTAAGAGGCAATGATCTGATCAGTAATTAGAAGTCTCCTTTGAATTTCATGATGTCAGTATTAGTATGGAAATGTGCTATAGTCACATTTGTGTAAGCTCTGTTATGGTAAATAGTTTATCTTATGTGAAACAGCTTACCCATATCTCTGATTATCTATTTTGATGTTAACCCTTTACCACTTATTCTAATTTAAAACATTTTAGGCAAAGATTTAATATCTTCATAATGTAATAATAACAATTTTCCCTGTTGAGTAGGAAACCGACCTTGAACATACAAATATAGTTCTTGTATAGGTCACCTTCCTAAGTAGCATCTGTTGTGCTTATAATATATTATCATTTTACTATAGCACGTTACAATTATCAAACTAATTTTTTTGGATCTTAAACTTATGTCTCAGCTTTGGACATATTCTATTCAGACATTTTATGCTGAAATTTTACTCCACTATATTTTTCAATGTGCATCAATGGGCACTAATTTAATTTCAGTAAGGTTACAGATCATTATGTTTTTTCTGACAAGGACAGAGAAATATGTCTTTATTGGGTGTGTTCAGGCCAAATATGGATATCACTTATTTTCCTATCCAGTGGGTTCCATGTCCCTTTCCTTTCAAGTAATATTTGTCAGAGTGTGTTTAAGATTGACCACTCTCCTCCATCTTGTGCCAAGGTTATAAATGCATGGATTTTTACCTCCACTCCTGTATCTATTCCTAATGCAGGGAATTATTTATGATTATGGTTTTATAGCAAGTACATTGTGTGAAGAAACCTAGTTACATGTTCCATTTACACATTGTACCTATTAACTTCACTGGGTTATGCCTGCAGTTGCTAAGGATAAATTATAAGCATCAGTTTACCATTGTATTTCTTTTTTCAGCTACTCTCACACATGATGTTACAAATAATAGCTGAACTCCTGCAAAGTACTTCAACAAATTTATTAAAGTTAAGAATTTGCAGGCTACTGAATTATGCCTTCAGAAAGTTAGATGGACTTTACATCGCTGTCAATGAATTAATCAAGTTTTCCTTTACTTGATATGTTTCTTGAAGAACAAAAAATGCTTTGATAAATGTGTGCATTCCATAAATCTAGTAAGCAGGTTGTGCAACAAGTCAGGGTATAATAAAGTACATCTCACTCATAAAATATTTAGAAATTAAATACACTTACTGAATGTACCACAAGAACAAAATACACTACTACAGAAACAATCTCATAATTACATTATTTATAATTCCTTAATTAAAATTATACTGCATTCAGTTTTAAACATGATGTATGAAAACATGGAAATATCGTGGAGTGAAATCTGTTATAAAATACTGTGTGTGTGCGCGCGCGCGCATTCATGTGTATGTAACAATTTGGCGTTTTCATTCAACACAAAGTGTTCCCATAAATACATCCATAAGATTATTTTTCACTGAAGTCATTGCTATGTTTCATTTTTCAGAAGGACAGAAATGGTATTGTAAAACATAAATTATGTTCTCTGTTGTGATGCCATGTGGACTCATAGGTAGATATCAGAATTTTTGGAAATCATAGTGATAGGACTGTGTTTCTCTAAAATGTTGGTATCTTCCTATTAGTCCACATGGCATCACAACCCAGAAGAAAAACGACATTGATACCCTTACCTTGAGAACCTAAAATTTCACTTAAGAATATTATCCATATATTCAGAATTGTTGAATAGTACTGTATGCTAATGCATGTGGGAAGTGATCATGAGGCACTAAGGACTCAAAAGAGAGGCATCCAAAGCTACTAAAACAGGTGAATGTACCAATTCAGAGTAATCCAATATAGCTGAATCAGTGCAGTGGATGTGAAGTTCAATTGCTGAGGAAGGACTTCTCCTCTGGCAATTTGGTCTACCCAGCTTTCCAATGAATTGGTAGCAGGGGAACAGGGTATAACAGCTGTAAACCAAGCTGATGACTTATGTCCTTCCAGTGTGAAGGTTTTGAATTTGCAGTGCTTTCCATTCATTGTATGGTGCTTCATCTCAGAGCAGCTGTGTATTTGTACTACCAATACTTCAGAGTTGCGGGCTAAATGTAGCATTATATTTTCCAGCTCTCAGTTTCCTGTAGCTCTTGTGATCTTTTACTTCACAGTTAATAAGTTGCGCACATGATTTAATTTGTTTCACTTTTATGTATATGTCAGAAGTGTCTAAAGAATTTAATTGGAAAATATTTCTGGAGAGACTTGGCAAGACACTAAGAATTTTTATAAAAAGGTGACTAAAAAATTGTTGAAGGAATAGGAATTACTTTTCATTTAAAATCTGATACTGCATTTCAGGATGTACTACGTGAGAAAGACTTGCATATCGAACAGCTTTTGAAGGAGCGAGATCTGGAAAGAGCAGAGGTTACTCGAGCAGCCAGCCAAGCAGATGATGCTGAACAGAAGCTTGCTACGTATAAACAAGAATTTGAACAGGTGCATTTAAATTGTCCGTTTATCCACTTACTAAAGCGACTTATTTCAAGAGACAGTCTAGAATTTTAAATTCATTTTGTGTGTTTAATACATATTTAAAGTTGAGGAACTGAAATTAATAATATATGTGTGTTTATAACAGAAACATAAACATCCATTACAAAATGGTTTGAAGAATTAATTGTAACAGCTAGGTAATAGCTTCTACTTGAAAAAAACTGATAGTCTAGTCAAGTAATTCCAATAAAATTAAAAATATAATATTAAATAAGTGATAATTTCTTATGTATCTGACTGAAGTTATTTAATGATGTAATTGTGCAATTTAATTATTTTTTTTAGATAGATAGTGTGGATAAAAGTCCAAGAACAGGATAAAATTTATCAGGAGAATCAAGTCAAACACTCTTCAATTTTATGTTCAATTTAATAGTGAAGAAAGAGATGAAAATTGATTTTGACACCCACAAAGTGTGCATATTTGTGATTTATAGAAATATCTAGTATGTAGAACATCAGGAGAAAGTTTTACAACTTTTAAGTTTGATTCAGTTTGTTTTGCCTTTCAGTTTGTTATATATCCCATTGTACTCATTTGTTTATGTATCCATTCAGTGATGAGATTATTACAGGATTGTATCCTATCATAATCTGTTCCATTTGCATCCTAAGGATGCTCCATACTGTGGTGTCAAGGAACCCATTTCAGATGGAAATATCCAACATCCATAGTCTAGGCCACTGACAGTTTCATTAAATAAACCATAAATAAATAATCTTGGGAATAATGTTACTTTTTTTGTGTATTTCTGCAGTCTGCTTGTTGTTAAATTAATTTTCATTATACTGTGAAAAGTAGAGTTCCTTGATTTCCACAATGCATGTATCGGGACATAATATGGTTTATTGCTGTCTTTTGGTGTGTAGGTTATTTAACCGCTCAGATTGGTTAATGTCATATGAAATATGGTTGGATGAATGTGATATGAGGAAATTCTTATGGCCTTTTGTAAGGTACTCTTGAAACATTTGCGTTGGGTAAGTGAGGAAAATTAAGAGAAACCTATAGTTAGGATATATGGGGTTCAAACCACCTAACACAAGTCAGATGCATTAACCTCCATTATCACACTCAGTTAACTGTTTTGCTTTACATGGATAGTAATTTTGATTTGGTGTTTTGAAATTGTTTTATTTAGTATCGAGAGGAATCAGAAGCTAAGCTGCTGGATATTCAGGATCTCTTGTCCAGACTAAAAAAGGAAAAGGGGGAGCTGACAAGTCAGCTGGAAGATGAGAGAAGAAAAGTTGAGGACTTGCAGTTTAGATTTGAAGAGGAAGCAATCACTAAATGTGATATACAGGTAAGAATTTACATCATAATGTATGAGTTTCTGAATATTTTATTACATGTTAGTGTCTGTGTTCTAAAATATTATATCTTAAGTTGTAACTTACTGAAGTGAATAAGAAGTAAAATATTGATTTGTGTTTTTATTTTTCAGAGGAAGAGAATTGAGCAGGATGTGAGTAGAAAATGGCTTGGTGTTGAATCACATGTGTGTCTGTAATTAACTTTTTAGCATGGTTTGTCTCCTCTTTCTTTCAGCTTGACTGCATACTTTGCAAATGCTGTGTTGTCCTTTGTGCTTAAGTATACATCGTAGTGCTTAGAGCTAAGGAACTGAAACTTACATAAGCATTCAATGTGAAATAATTCTTATTTTGGCAGGCATGGGAACATTCGGTTTTATGTTGTATCTTAAATGATCAGTCTGTGACATTATATACAAAACTAAATGTATTAACATTGAAAGTTTGAATATGTTATGAAGAAAGCAAATATAATTCTGAGTGATATTTCTGTTTCTGTTACATTTTTATTATCCATTTGTTGCATAAACGCATTGCAAATTACAAATTGCATTTAATCACAGGGAGTTAAAGCACAGTCAGAAATATATTACTGGCCTAGGTTTAAAAGAGACTACTATGAAATGTATAATTGTTCTTGTATAATGCACACACATTTTTATATTGAAAGAACACAAGTGTGTGAATATTTTAAAGGCTAGAGCATGTTGTATCAAAGTAAAGGCAGATAATTAAATAATAATTTACACTAAAAATCAGTTATATCTGATTTCTTTATGATTCAAATTTTCATATTTAGCACAGAATTAAAAACATATTCACAGAGCAATATGTCAGTTTACCAGCAATCCAGATTCAAAATGTTGTTCTTTATTTACTGGGATTGGGACCGGGACTGACGTTTGTAGGTCCTTATATATAAAAACGTTTGTTTCCAGAAAATTGTTCCTTTGGCTTCATCTGCTTTAAACACGTTGTCCAAGCTCTTATATCTAGAAAGAAAACTGCCTACAACAGTACATCATACCACTTGTGAACATTCTCATTCATTTCTGTTTTGTATTATTATTATATAATTAAAAAGGTGCCTTCAAGATAAGTTTGTCTTTAAACTTATTAACACATTTCACTGATGCTAAGTTTAAAGCAGGCATAATAAAATGCTTAGCCTTAAACATTGGCATGCTGAATCAAGTTTTCTAGGCATTGGCAGTGTTAAAGTTTATCCAGACTTTGATTGTGAATGTGTTAAGTCAGCATGAAGTGATTGTTATTTGTTTGTTGTTCAGTTAATAACAATATCAATATCTCAGACTACACATGGTAGCATTAGGTGATAGAATGATTAATGAACAATGAATTGGAAAGGATGTGATAGAAAGTGGTTAGTCATGGTATAATTTAAGGTATGATGCCAGCTATTCCTGGAGGGACTGAGGAAAACAATGAAAAACCATGGCCAGGATATCAGAATTTTTGCCAAAATCTGAACCAGGAGCCTTCTAAATATGAGGCACTGCATTTAATGTGGCAGTGGTACATTTTGAATCTGAAGTACATCTTTGTAGAGCAGGCAGTTATCATAAATTTCTCTGAGAAATATTCACTGTAAATTACCTTGAATATTCTCATATAACATCTGTTTGTTATATAGAAATGTATTAGATATTCTTTATAGAAACTACTTTCAAAATTGTGTGCCTCATGAAAGAGTGCATGACATCATAACCCAGAAGAAAAAATCCACATTTTCACTGGTTAACCATTAAACATTTATTTTTTTATATTATTTACAGTATTTAAATGTTTTTTCACATATTTTTTCAGATATAAATACTAGCAGAAATATACAGATATTGTGATCAAGGAACACAAAAGATTACTCTGGACTTAACAAAGGAAGGGCACAAGCATCTCTAGGTCCTTGATTTAACACATTTTGGCCAATTCTAGATGGCTTACAGGGATATATATATATATATATATATATATATATATAAAGACTAAATATGATACACACACACACACACATAAATGTCCCAGAACTGAATCTCCAGATTGATAGTTTTAAAAAGGAAGTTTTCTCTTAACTCCAAAGAACAAGGTTTGATGCTTTGAGAATTATATAGTACAAGTAATTCTCTTATGTGCCATGGTTAAAGCTGTGAGATAATTATAGAGGTTACAGAATTTATAAGTTGGCGTTATTACATTGTGGTTTGTGCAACTTAAATTTAGGTCCCCCGTTCAAATAGATGCCAAACTGTGAAATACAACTTACTGTTTTTAAATAATTTTCTTGATTAAATATGAGTTATGAAATGTACTATGAAACAGTAATTTTTCTCTTCATTATGTCTACCATGTCTTGCATGACTTGTTGACAGATTTTAATGAAAATTTCTATAGCATAATGCTGGCAATGATCAGACTTATTAACTAATAAAGAAAGTATAGTTCTGAGGTCAACAAGTAAATTTGTTGTTCTTCAACATCACTCACTGGTGAGTTAGTTTCATGGCTTACACTAACTTGCATGCCATTTTACTTGCTGATAATACTATTATATTAAAATTCACTTATTTCTGTACTTCCCTGTCATATGTCACTTACAAATACACATTTTGAAGACATATCATATTTTCTTGTACTAGTTGGATACTTCCAGAGAAATGAGTATCTTTGCTGGCTGTTTGGAAAGGTCCTGCAATAAAATCTAAATCATTGTCTTTTTGTCAGGGCCTTAAAAACCCAAAGAAAATCTTTGTGTTAAGTCCAGATTTTATTCTTATAGCTGTTTTTACTTTTCCAATAACTGACATTGGTTGTGTAAACCCTGTTACATTTCCAAGAAGACAAGTGCCCCAGTTATGCCTTTCTGTGTATGTGGCCTGATAATTGTTATTACTATTTGTTAGTCTATGGTGACTACCTGACCCTTCTGTTCATCAATCCTACTAGACAAAACGAATGTAATGACAACCTATCCACACTATTATTCTTAATAAGTATAGGCAGATTACAGGTTTAATTTCTGCACTGCTATTTTCATAACTGTTTGCTAGTGTGCTTTGTAATGCTATATTTGTTAATTATTGCACTGATGATATTGTTGTATTTTTCTGTGGAATGAACTTCGCTGGGTGCTGCTGCTACCAGCTGTCAGTTACTACAGTCTGTCACTTTCATATCACTGGCATGTATTAACTTTCATAGTTTTCTCTGACTTCTTTCTCAAGATTTCTTTTAGTTTCCAGTATCTTTTTGTTACAGCTGTTGTTTTGACAGGCACAAAACTTACTTTCCATGATTTTTGTAATGTTATTATTAGCTTTGATTTCAGGCGTATTATATAATGCAACATTTTATTTTCTTAGTAGTGTTCTCTTAGTTATGTGGGACATCAAAAAGAATGAATATGGGTCCCTAAATTTACCTGTGATTCAATAATACATGTGATTCATAAAAGATTCAGGTGTACCTGTGTCTTTACAATTTTACTTTAGCAATTATATGGTTGCAATTAAACACTCATTATTCTTATAGTCTTTCATTTCTGACACCATTGTTATAACTACAATCCTCACATGACAAACATTTCACATGTTTTGAAATTAAATGTTTAAAGAGTGTATTTGAAGGAAAATGAAGATGTGAAACTTTGTTGATGCTGGCAGAAATAATATCTAAGGTACATAATGAAAAGCCACAATTAAAGAAAGATTTGGCTTATGTAAACCACAAGCAAGTAGAGTAACATGACTGAACTCCAGTCAACTGATCAGTATAAATTTAACATCTTGGGATTCAGGGATGATCATCCACTTTAAGGTGATGAGATACACTTTATACCATTATTCTGACCTTTTCCTTGTGAGAAATGAGTTCAGACACAGATGGGCGAATTATAATATTAAGTTACATAATATTTCCTTTTCAGTTAATGAATTTTTATGTGTAGCAGTGGAAATATTTGTCAGATCTGAAAGACCAATAAAGTATACATTTAGATCTATTCGTTCCTTCATATTGTATAAGAGCTAAAATAAAACTGTCTTGATTAGAGGAAATTATTTGTAATAATCTTGTCATTAGTGATTTGGTGGTTAGATTGTTATAAAATAGTTACTTGTTCACATGTTATGCCATCTTATTTGAGATGGGACTGATTATGTATTACTTTCAGGCTGCTAATGCTGTGTCTGAAGAACAAATTCAAGAGCTAGAAAAATGTTTATCTGAGGAGAGACAGAAATCTGAGTTACTGGAACAAGAATCTAATAAGTTGTTTGAAGCGGAGGAAACAATAGCACATTATAAGGATGAGCTGGACACAAAGCAGAAGGAATTGAATGATGTTCGAGAAGCACTGAAGCTTCGGGATGAGGAAGTAGAAACAGGAAATCAACAAGCAAGTGACGAAATCAGCAAACTAAAAATAGAGTTAATGGAAGCTCAAAATTTATTTAAAATTAAATGTGAAGAAACAGATAAATTACATAAAGAGCATAGCAATGAAATTGATAAATTAAGGGAGGAGCATGAGAAGTCTAATAATGCGCTAAAAAGAAGTTTGGAAGAGCTATCAGGGCAGCATTCTTCTGACCTTAAACTCTTATATAAAGAATTAAATGAAACTCAAAATCAGTTGAAGCTTAAATGTGAAGAAGTTTGCAAAATAACCAAAGAACATAAAGATGAAATTGAAATATTTAAAGGGAAACTTGAGGAAGCTGAGAATTTGCTGCAAATTAAATCTGAAGATATGCAAAATGAAATAGTGACTGTAAAAGAAAGTGAGGCATCTTTGAAGAAGGAGCTTATAGAAATTCAAGCAGCTCTTAAATTAAAATCTGAAGAACTGGACAGAAGCGTTGAACATGCCAAAGAACAAGAAAGACTGATAGAAGATCTAAAATTAGAAAATCAACAGACAGAGAATTTGTTGAAAGAAGCAACAGAGAACCTTGACAAAAAAACTTCTGCAACAAATGAACTGGAAAAAATATTGATGATGCAACTAGATTCCACTGAAAACACTCTAAAGATTAAAGTTAATGAACTATCTAAGATTAATGAAGAACATTCAAATGACTCCAAAACCAAAAACTCAACAATACACAAGCTTGAGGAA
Organism: Zootermopsis nevadensis; assembly: GCF_000696155.1. The sequence continues at coordinate 1,649,237 of NW_019059680.1, forward strand.
CAAATTAAGGAAAGAGATTCTGAAATAAATAAATTGAAACAGGAACTAGTAACACTGAAGGAAGAAATTATAAAAGATAATGCTACAGCAAAAGAGCAACATTGTAAGGAGATCAAAGAAAAGATGCATTTGTTGAATGAAATGGAGGAATGCTTGAAAGAGAAAGATTTAGAAGTTAAGCTGCTGAGACAAAATGTTGAGACCCAGGAGGAAGAGGTTCGCAGGAAAGCTGCAGATATTCTGGTGCGACAGGAAGAAACACAAAGTAAGTCTTCTTGTAAAAATTTGTTAGCAGTGAGAGATATATCATTGTCCTGCCAGCCTTTTTGTATAACACACTGATAGATTCCCATCTGAATCACCTGCTTAATATCTCTCAAAAAAGAGCACTTTTTGCACACTTTCAGTAATCTTTCCTTTGTTCTGACATGCTTGAGGGGTGGGGTTGGTTTTGAGAGGGTGTACAGAAGATGTGACAAACGATACTTTATTTTCTTTTAGGGCTTTACAGTCATTGTCAGTGATGGGGTGGGAAGGTTTGTTTCAGTGGCCATGATGGTAGTAAGAGAGGATTCCACAGGCATCATTGGTCTTTTTAAATATTAATATCTTACAGTCAGTTCTCAAAAACTTTGGAATGTCTGTAAGTAGAATAGCCAAACAAGATTCTGTGAATACGTGTGGACCTTGTGTAGATAATTGTGGTTGTATGCATTGTGTCATGTGGGAAACAGAACTTGTGTCTACAGTGTTTATAGCAAAACCCCTTGTTCTGGCTTTCTGTTCACATGTAACATATAAAGCACTGCTGAACGTATTATACATTTAATCTTATGTTGAGGAGTTTTACTGAAAGTTATTGATATTCAGATCTTAGTTAAAATCAAACAGCAACGGACATATTATATGAAGACCTACATGTGTGTCTGTGCATCTCAGCTGTAACTCACTACATATTTGTTGTAGTGAAACATTCTCAGAAAATAAGTTATGGAGGAAAATGAAACAGACATTTTATACCATTATACTTTTCTGTAAGTTTTCAGTTCTAAAGATAATTAAATAAAAGCTGGCACTCACGAATTGGAAATGAATATGTAGTAACAGAGCAAACATATTAGTACATTATCTGAGCTGTGTTCTGCAAATATTGCCTTATAATTTGTTTATTCATATAGCAAGAGATATTCTGAACAAAAACTTCAACTCTCAAGAATTTTGGTGGCCCTGATAGCCCACTAAAACAGAAAGTTTAATTTTGTATGTGAATTTAATTAAGAGATAATATATAATTCCATAAGAACTTTAAATATAAGATTTACATTTATCTGAGTTCAAATATGGACTGTCAAATATTAGTTGAACCTGTTGGTTACAAAACATTACAATCCAGAAGCCAACATCCAACATCTCCAATGTCATGATAACCTCAAATATCACTCTCATTTTATTTTTTTTCAGACCTGATTCAGAAATTAACAGATTCTGAGAACTTGATTGCAGCTCTGACAGCTAATATACAGAAGTTTGAGTTGGAGACAGGTGACCTTCATAGAAAGTTACAAGCTTCAGATGAAAAGTATGAACAACTGACACAGCAGAAACAAAGACTGGTGAGACATTTGCCATGTAGAAGTGTTGATTTTTGATATTGTTACACGTATTACTATCCTTCAGCTGGAATACTGTGAATCACAATAAACTCTGAAAATATTAATCTTTTTGATGGTTGGTAGCACCCGTGTGCTAGAAGATTAGCTGATTACAAGTTTACATAGCACATCACAACATTGAAAGATGTGAACATACATCTTTACTTATAGTTGGATCTACATGCGTGTTCCCAGTATTGGTATCAGTTACACCCTCAGTGGTGATCCTGTGCCTGGGGGTATAGCTGGGCCACCCTGTCTCTAGGGGATAGAAATTCAGAGGCCTGGTCCTCCAGGTTGGGGGTTGGGCATGGGGTTTACAGTCCCATCATGGAAAACACTAATTGTACAGTAACAAGAAGAAGCCGGATGGATCTAAAGATAGATCGGAATGGAAGAAACTTGTTTAGGAGGTAAGGACCTACAAAAAGGCTGTAGAGCTGTAGAGTAGTAGTAGTAGTAGGTATCAGTTACAGTTGATTTTGGAAATCCCAAAGGAAGTCATGAGAACTTGGTACAAATCAGATTATCCAGACTTTGCACTTTCTATTTTATTAGTAGTTTAACCCAGTAGTGGGTCATCGCCGCCTCCTTTTGGAGGTTTCATAGTCTTTGAAGCGTGCATTTATGAATAGGGAGTGACCAGCCCACTGACTGCACAATTTCTACTCACTCCTGATTTGGCTGCCAGAGCCATCTAGCAGTGAATCAGGAGAGGCTTGGGTGAGAAAATAGCCACTGAATTTTGCTTATGAAACATCTCGTATCATGCTCGCAAGGTTCTTTTACATGCCATAAATTTACGATATGGGAACGCCGGCTCTACTTCCCTTCTGAAGGAAGTTGTGCTACGGATTTTTATCATCCTTTAAAATCCATTGATCTCGGCCGGGAATGAACCAGCGAACCTTGGGTCCAGTGGCGAGCACGCTAACCACTAGTCCACCGAGGGTGACGGTCTTTGCACTTGCAGCAATATTAAATATAAAACCCCTTTGGATAAATTAATTTATATCCTAAGTGGAAGATCAGTGTAAATAGTGGAACTATAAATCTGAAATACTGTGCAGGAATTATGAAGACTGAATTAAAAATTAGGATATTTGAATTCTCCGATCTTAAAACAACAAGGTGAGATTTCTCCATTGACATCCTGCACTAGACTGAATGTTTCTCTATATGATATTACACTAGAGTGTAAGTATTTGATGTGTTATTAATATTACATTCAGTTTTGTTGGTTTCAGGAGGATGACATATCTGGGCTAATGAGCAGTTCCAGTGATTCCTCAGCACAGCTAATTAAGTTAAACGCAGAGTTACGTGTAAGGGAAAAGGAAGTAGATGAGTTTCGGGAGATGCTGACAACAGCTAATCAGGAGAGAGAGATGCTGAAGCATAGATTGCAACAGATCACAGATCAGGCTGAGAAAGTGGAAAAGGAACTGAGGGTGAAATTTGAGAATCTTTTACAGCAGACTGAAAAAGCAGAACAAGACACAAAACTTCAATTAGAGAAAGCTAAAGGAATTGAGCAAGAACTTCGTCATGAATTAGAAAAAACCAGTGCTGAAAATCTTCAAGTGAAACAGGATGCAAAACAGGAAATAGACAGACTTGAACAGGAGGCAGAAAAGATGAGGATGGAATTAACTAAGACAGTAGAGCAAAGAAAGTGTGTGGAACAAGATTTAACACTAAGAATGGAACAGGTGGTT
>NW_019059680.1:1676151-1735257 GCF_000696155.1 Zootermopsis nevadensis
GGGTCCTTTCCCGGGGGTAAAGCCGGCCGGGGCGTGATGCTGACCACTCACCCCCATCTAGTGCCGAGGTCAAGGAAGAGAGGAGCTATACCTCCTCTCACCCCAAACGCCTACATGGCGTATAGTGGGACAAACTTTACTTTTTACTTTACTCTCTGCTATAAATTTGCCAGGTACTATTATTATACAAGCTCGATAGCTCAGTCATCATAGTGACTAGGTACAGGCTGGAATACCGGGGTTCGATCCCCGACGGGAGTAGAAGATTTTTCGTCAATCTTCTGCGACCAGACCGGCTCTCGGGCCTATCCAACGGGTACCGGGGGTTAAGCGCGGCCGGGGCGTGACGCTAACCACTTACCCCCATCTGGTGCCGAGGTCAAGAATGAGTAGGATCTGTACCCGTTCTCCCCCAAACGCCTACAGGGCGTATAGTGGGACAGTTTTACGTTTACATACAGTATTTTTAGCCGTGTTTGCAAACATTTGGACTCCCATTTCGCTCCGTCCGCTTTTAACGCAAGCAACAACTCGAGAACGGCTGATCGGTTTCTGTGACATTTGATATTCAGGAGTTTCACTGAAATTTTCCGCCGTATGCCAGATTTGGTTAAGATCGGACAGTAGTAACGGATACAGTGCATGAAGACCTGTCATGCCATTCAAAATGATCAAAATTATGCCCCAAAAATGCTACGCTGTTCCTACGTCCCTAATGTTTTCCTCCTCTAACGAGCAGATTTTTTTTTGTGTTAGGCCTGTATGCCCCAGTTCCTTTCTTATTGGCATGTAAACATTGAATGTCGGATTAATTTCTTGTTTCTATTGTGTGCGCGATGCTTTCAAAATTTGTTCGGCTGTATTAGGCATTTTTCAGATATCCGGATTACGTAATATCACAATTTATATTGTTATTACGAGCGGTTTATATTTCTTAACATTGGCTGGGTTCTCTGCTAACGTGGAAGTATGTAAGGCCCAACCTTTTTTGTTGTGCGGGAAACATGTAGTCCAATACATAAAATGTGGACTGTATACGTGTAATGATATATATCTAATAATGATATATACATTATTTACAATAAATATGTACTGATGATAATGTGAAAAATTAGTAAAAAAAAAAAATGCAATTTACAACCTAGGCTAGGATGTGTTTATTTTTAGCACATTTTTGCAAAATGAATTAGTAATGTGATGTATGTCTTCATACATAAAAAGTTCATAACCTTTATTAAAAAAATTATTGCCTCGATTTGAACTTGGGTGTGATTTTGCACTATAAGACTGGCAATGATAATATCAGAAAGAAGCCGCTGCTGGTGCCTGTGCATCTGCAGTTCGTTAACTAGGAAACATCCCCGAAACAGTACACGTCGGCAATTGTTGACAAAGTTGTTTTAATCCTGGCAAAGTAGAACCGCCAACAATAAGGACTTATGAAAGGGCCACTTGGGAATGTAGAACTGGTGGTAACTTACTTTCATAGTTTGCCGGGAAACGGGTGGAATTACTTAGGCGTTGTATCGTGCCGTTACCAGGGAAAGGGTTAAAAGACGTCAAATGTCTCCGCGAGCTACAGGTTGGGCGGGCCTGATGAAAAGGAAAACAGGGGTCGTAATTTATTCCTCGAACTTCTTCCACTGTTGTACTCTTTTGAGCTATGTCATGAAATAATTTGAATCTACATGTTGTGTGCCGATGCATAATAACAACTGTAGTGTATTTTAATTCAAGTTTTACCCGACTTGGTGCAGGGTCTGAAGATGGCTGTCTTCTGGGTTGTAGCGTCGTGCAGTCTGGTAAAACTTTGTCGACGTTTCAGAGCTCCTTACTTCCTCCATCATCACTGGTAAGCCGAGCGCGTGGAAAGAGTTTGAGTTATGTGAGATTGGCAGTCAAGGCAGAGCCGGTCCATGCATCTGAATTTGGTGATATAGACTATGAATAGGTTTAATACAAAATTGATTATATAGTGCATACGTTTGTAGATATACTTTCAACTGGTACAGGGTAGCTCAATCAATTTTGGGGGCAGGTTCTCGCCAGGGCACGGTTTTTATTTTCGTCACAACGTTCACATCGGATGTTGGACACATCCAGCCTCCCACCCGATGTACACTGAGGTTTTTTCCCAAGGAGGGCAAAGAGACGGGACTTCTAGCTAAGTGCTGACCACCGTTTAGTGCCGAGGTTTGGAATGTTAGTTCGCTTTGCGTGACTCTTACTTTTCGGTGACATATTTACTTTCCACTCTAGTATATTTTTGTGTGTAATCGTTTGAAATTATGTGTTCAGTGTGAAGTTGTTGAATCTGTGAGGATTCATATCAAATGTGTGTGGTTGTGATTACTCTAACAGGGCGAAGGTGTCTTGTAATCCCCTTCAGCGGATTGTGTGGAAAATCAATTACATGAAAGGAAAAGGTATTCGAAGACTATTTACTCTTTGTGCAGATTTATCCATCATGAATCTCGTATTATTTCATTGCTTGTAGGCTCCATTAAGTGGAAACATTTTTCCCCATGAGAATGAGATTGAGAACTCTTAAACAGAAAATGGTTCAAAGAACTTGGTTTTAAAAATCTGCTAAACTCGCCGTCTTTGAATACTAAAAGACAAAAACCTTTGTTTGTCATGATTAATTGAGGGCAACAGAAGTGTCATACAGTGTTAGGTCCTGCCATGTTGTATCACAATGCATTTGTTTTTGTATGTCCACGCTGTAAAGACGAATTGTATTGAATTTAAAATAACTACATGTCGATGGAGTGAAATCTGTATTTAGTTACGTGTTTGACTTGGCATGCGAAATTGTATGGAATGATTTGTTAAAAATATGCTTTCAAGCTTTGTTTTAATTGTTTTTGTATTAACAATTATAGACTTAACGTCGAATAGTACGATGATTTGCGAATGATGAATTTAAGCTCACGTGGTAGAAAGCTGTCGGGGCATAATTCAAGGTACTGTTCCCTCAGTTGTCTGAAGTAACTGAGAAAAGCCTCTGTCCCGATGTTTTAACCCACTACTTTCCCAGTATAAAGCAAGAGTTGTAACTACTCGAACGCGACGTTCGGTGTAAGTTATTACAGCTTCTTGGGGTCTGTAAGCCGTACGCAATTACAGGATTAATGTCAAGTAATTAGTCGCTTAAGAAAATTAATTTCATACCTTAGATGCATACGTGTTATCATTCCGGTATGAATGTTTATACAGTCGGTGGAATATTTTGATAACGCTGTTTCTTCTCCCAATATTAGCATTTCCCGCTCAGAATACAACGGTATGTATTTAACAGGTTGTGTAGGTAATATGTTTTACGTAGTCCTGAACTGGCATGGAGACCGTACCATTTATATAAAACGTTCGAAAACGAATAAGCGGGGTGGAGGCCTGGAAGTTTTAATGGTAAATGGCTTAATACTGATGAAAGAGGACGTAATTTGAAGATGGCTGTCTTCTGGGTTGTTGCGCCGTGTACGAGGTGCGATCGGAAAGTTTACAGACTGCGCCTATAAAAACCCGTACACTTATCTCAGGTATTAAATTCATCCATCACCCTCGAAGTAGTTCCCCTGGGAATGAACACAACGATCCCAGCGCCGCTGCCAAGCCTGGAAGCATCCCTGGAAATCTTTCTTTGTCAGCCTGTCAAGCACCATCTGCGATTCTGCCTGAATCTCTTGCCAAAGACTCACCAAAACGGCTACGGAAACCTATGAAATGCTAAAGCAAGCATTTGGGGAGTCCGCAATGGGTCGTGCACAAACTTTTGTGTGGCATTCACGTTTTAAAAATGACCGAACCTCTGTCGATGATGACGAGCGTTCTGGACGACCATCTTCGAGCACAACGCCCGAAAATGTTACCAAGATTCGGCAGGCCATTCACGAAGATCGACGTCGTACCATAAACGACTTGTGCGACATTGTTGGGACCTGTCAGCTGATTCTAAAGGAAGAACTCCACATGCGAAACCAAGGCTCCTGTCTGAGGACCAGAAGCAGAATCGACTTCTCGTTTGTCAGGAGCTAAAAGATCTTGCAAGAACCGACCCCAACTTCCTTCCTAAGCTCCGTGTGACTTCTTCCTCTTCCCAAAGATGAAAATTCAGCTAAAGGGAAGGAGATTTGAGACGATAGAAGAGATTCAGACAGAATCGCAGATGGTGCTTGACAGGCTGACAAAGAAAGATTTCCAGGGATGCTTCCAGGCTTGGCAGCGGCGCTGGGATCGTTGTGTTCACTCCCAGGGGAACTACTTCGAGGGTGATGGATGAATTTAATACCTGAGATAAGTATACGGGTTTGGTATACGCGCAGTCTGGAAACTTTCCGATCGCACCTCGTAGTCTAGAAGTTTACCGACATTTCAGATGTCCTTGCTGCAACCATAGTCAGGGCGGTGATGGAGGCAGCAATGACCTTTGAAATGTCGGTAAACTTGAACCCTACTACACGGCGCAACAACCCAGAAGACAACTATCATCTGACTCACCGCCGTGAAAACATAAAATCCTAATTGTTTCACGAAAAATTGTCGGACAGTTTTAACGGCCGCTTTACGTAAGAGCATACAAGCTTATTTGAGCCTGTTTAAAATGCTCCCGAAAGAAAAGAAGTTTGCATGAACTTATCTGTTTATCTTATGTGGATTAACATAGTTGCATAAATGGATACTCGCATACATAGTTCGGTATTAACTGTAGTATTAATTGAAATTTATGATTGTGATAAAAGATGTGTAATTAATTTAAATTTTCGTACTACATTTTGTGATACTTTACTTTCTCCCACCACGGTGCCAACTATAGGTTATTTCGAGATTGACTCAAAGATAAAATCCCCGACAGCACGAGTGACGTTCCTGTAGAAACCACATAACCTCATAAGCAGGAGGCTTCGTTATCAAACGAGATTGCGCTTGCGTTAGTTTTACTGTGGTATCAAACTGCTTCCGAGACCAAAGACTTTGAAACTGCTACGCTTTGTATGGACGTCGGGTATCGCTTTCTAGGTTATGTTGCATAGTGCGAAAATAACCTTTATATACCCGAATGTCTACAACAACTGTGGGCACTATGCAGTCTTAGTTTCTCAAGTAGATATCATTAATCACTGTCAGGCTGGTTTTTGGCTTGTGTGAGCAGTAATATGCTACTAGCGCCAGAACTGAGTTACCTACACTCATCTAGATATTGTGCGACAAGGAAATGGTGCAAATGAAACTGCATGTAATGTACAGAATTGACGGTTGTCATTATATAGTTCCATACTGTAAACGAAAATGTAGCTTTAACTTTATTCTTGACAACAGTAGTATATAACTGTCTTTATAAATGCGTTTTCGTATTCGTTAAGAACAGATCAAGTTTGAGGAATGCTTGCGACATTTTATTTCTGACTCTTTTGTTCTCCGGTCTCCTATCTGAAATCGTAAGGTTTAAAATTTGCAAAATTAAGTTTGCCCGTTGTTTTGTATAGGTATGGGCCTCTCACACTGAGTGAAGAACACCTGTTGAGAATGTCCGAGGAGAATATTTGGATGTAAGACAGAGGTAATAACGGGAGACTGAAGGAAGATTCACGGGGAGGAACTTCATAATTTACTTAGTGAATAGTGTTAGGGTGATAAATGAACTAGGTTGAGATGGTCGGAGGGAGGCAGCAAGGACCTCTGAAACGTCGGTAAACTTCTACCTGACTACACCGCGCAACAACCCAGAAGACAGCAATTTTCAGACTTATCGCCGTGAAAACGTCAAATCCTACATGATCCATGTAGTTAATTCTTGTCTTCACATTTAGACTTCGCAACTACTGTAATGATTTTCACTGTGTAAGCGGGCGATCTTGTCACCATCTTCAGCCAGGTTCACCCTCTGTAATAGTCTGATTTTGAGTTCGGAAGACCCAGATCTGATATTTGAATTCCCGCGGTACTCCGTCGTCGTCTGCTAGTGTGAGTGTTTTTATTCTGCGTCTTCAACGTTGTCCGATGGAGAATGTGATTCAGAATTCTGTTGTTGTTTGTATTGTGCAACATTCATATTTCTTGAATTTTCTACAGTCTGCGATTCTGAATTTTTTATTTTTCCTTGTCCTGATGTATTATTGTTTAGGCCTGACAACTATTGGTGCTGATGTTGCTAATATTTTTAAGTTCTGCCTGCAGCTTTGCCAGATGGTCTTTTGTTTTCTCTTATTCCATTGTGTTGTGTACAGCAGTAATTGGCGTTTACTTTACTGGTTTAATTGACGTAGAATCTGTCATTTTGATCACACAGAATTAAACCTGTCTTGCTTAATTCAGTCGTTTGTCAGACTATGGCAAATATTTTTTTACTTCTGCGTCTGAGGTGAGTTTGTTTGTTGTTATTTTCTCTCTCGCTGCTTGTATGAACGTCATGTATCTATAAATGTGTCAGATGCATTCAGTGTGAACGGATAACGGTATCAGACCTGGTTTACGCGACCGTCCTTTGTTGATTCCAAGGAAATATGTTGTGAATTCGTAAAATTTCTGTATGCCCACGCATAAATGAGTTGTGGTAATAAACTATTACAATTTCTTATATTTACTTTTTATGTTTGTATGCATACATTTATGGGGAAGATGGTAGGATTGAAATAGAATTTTGTGCACGTGTCTTACTGAAATTCTACCAGTCGGTTTTATTTTTGACGTCTTCATATTGTCTTGCGAGTGTAATATTCGCCTTCCCGTTATCTTGCGTATGGAAACGTAATAGATACTTCCGTAAAGTGGTTGTAATGAGCTCGTTATATGGGTCTCTTCTTAATAATGAAGCGTCTAAATGTCTAAGTTGTCAAAATGTTTTAAGCCCGTAAAGTCTCAGAATGTACGCTTAGGTAGAGACGTGCGTCGTTTGAAGTGCCTGTAACTAGCCGGCGTGTGATTTTAACATAAACATATTTATGGTTTTCAGAGTGTTGTTTGATGGAGCTGTATAATCTGCAGACGTTAAGTAAGGTAATATGGGATATAAAGGGAATTAGCAACTATGACTGGTTAAAGGAAGCGGGAAGACGCTTTTGTGGTCTTTGTACCGATTCGCTGCCCTCGGGATTGTAATACCCCGACCGTGATTCAGATCGAGTATCGCTCGTGTGAGCAAGTCACACACGGACGGTAGAGATGAGCAATCTGATACTGTAATACCCATGTTTTTTGGATTTTTGAACCATATCAGTGTAGTTCTCTCGGAAAATTGTGTTGAATTCGAAAATTGGTAGGCCTAGTGCTTGTGTTTTGTAGATACAATAATTTTAAACATAAATTATAGTACTTACTTTAAATCATGTAAAGCAACGTATTGTACGGTGAACCACTTGTTGGAATGTCGAACTATGATCTCTCTCCGACCACTCAGTTCACAGTCTAATTATTGTTGTAATGTAGTCCTACGTGCCATTCATTTTAAGCCTTGGAGTTAAATTTTTAAGAATGTTGCTGTATGAGCGAATCAACATGTTTGCATAATTGGATGTATTTTGTCTAACAATAAAATGTTGGAATGTATGGCACACCAGAAGGGCGTAATGCTTATTCTGCCGTACAGAGAGATATAACGAGTTGCGTTCAGGCACATATTTGTCATACAAAGTAGGTGTAAGAGTTTAGTCTCCAGTAAAGTAGCCATTTTGTTTATACGCCCATCTAGCTTGATGCCTCTTTATGTATTTATTAAACAGTTTCCTGCTCCGTGTTAATTGTTTCGACGAATTTAGTCACGTAATTCACGTGTTGTATGAATTATTTGGTTTGGTGTATTTAAATTTCTGTCATTGTATCTGTTGCTGCTGTGGGAATTTCCAAATAATGATTGTGGCTGGGTTCGAAGATTATATTTGGTAATTCTGTCATTCACTTACAGGTTTTACATGACTTCGCATCTTTCCACTAACATTTATTCTCAGGTATTATTTTACCTTAAAAACTGTCTTACGGTGTATCTCAGTATACGTTGTGATGATTAGTTAAAATCTAGGTTTGTTTGTAACAAGGCCATCAACTTTTTCGGATAGGGGAACTTAATGAAATATGACGCATTCACATGTTTCTTATAAACAAACTGGATCACGGCTCTGTGACAGTCATAAGTGGGTAAAACATAATTATTTTACGTGTTGTCTCCTTTTTAATTTGCTGTTATTCTTTGGGATGTGTCGTAATGGCCTCAGAACGAAGAGCCTTCATAAATCTTGAATGCTTACTGGCTTCACTACTGCGTCGGAGAAGTTGCCGATATAACAAGGGGTTATCGTGTTGTTGGCGGGGATCGGTCCGTGTGAAGTGGCAGTGAGTGCAGTCATATTTAATCATTATTGTTGTGTGATACGTCTATATTAAATTTACAGAGCAACGGATCTGTGATGGTAAGTTTATTTTTATCTCAAAGAACGGTTTTCTGTCCTTACCTGCAGTATCTCCTTTCTGTTAAATGTTTCATGGAAGAATGGATGTAAAATAATCGATTGTAGTCTATTCGTGGGGAAATCTGATGAAAGATTTCAACAGGCGTGTAAGGTATTTCGTGAGTTCGTAGACTTGTCGCGTCCTTGGACGGAAACATGTAAGTTCTGTGGGTGTCATTAATGTTAGTATTCCATTCGATGTTGTATTGTCAGATAAGAATGTAGTGCGTCGTCACTTCGTCTCCTGTTCGTGAATTCCGGGTTTGAGAGCCGTCGAGGCTGAGTGCTAGTTGTTTGTTGTTCCCAATGAAGTCGTTGCAGTTTCACGATCCTCACGGCGATATGACAGAAAATTCGTGTTATTTATAATAAAATGGCAGTGAATCGTAATGTGGCCAGTAATTGTACCGTGGAGAAAAGTCGTACTCGATGCTGGGTGATATTCAGTGCGCTATACTCGCATTCACATACATACTCGTATGTAGAGGAAGGCTCATTGTGCTTTGGAAATATGTGGATCTACCAAGGCGATATTTTCAGAATTTTTATGTCGATGTTTATCTGCTGGATTGTAACGACATTCTAGGTAGATACCTACGTTTCGGACGCACGTAGTACCTCCTTCTTCATGAGTATAACAGGGCCTTGGACGTGGACGAAGTCAAATATTATTGGGGTGATGGGCAGGGCTTGAAACACATGGAAGAGATTGGAAACACGCAAAAGATTTTGGTAGGAATCATGAGGGAAGAGAACTTGGAATTCCATGTTGAAAGGATGTTATTAAAGAAATGCGATATTGAATTGTGCACTGGATTCATCTGGCTGAGAACAGGGACCGATGTCTGGCAGGATCTTTTGAAGGATGATGAACCATCGGGTTCTGTAAAAGGTTGTTAATTGTTTGACCAGCTGAGCGACAGTTGGCTTCTGAAGAAGGTCTCTGCTGCTTGGAGTTGGATGGTTTGTTGTATTCAGTAGTATTGTTTGGTCAGTGAAGTAAAATAGGTGATGATGTCCTGGACATAGATCTTGGATGGGAAATCAGTTGCGTACCGAATTTTGGAACGTTTGTGTAGCTGAGAGGAGATTGGGAAATATTGCTACCACGAATCGTAGGAAATTGTTGTGACGATGGGAGATGGATGACCCTGTGGCCGGATTTGGTGTCGCCTGTGCTAAAGCTTCGGGTGCTGCTGTCACTGAACTTGGGATTGTCTGGTCGCGTCTGTGGTCTGGTACTGCAGTTGAGTCATGACAGATATTAAAGTGTTTAAATAGGGTTTGAGGTTCTTATGTCTGTGAGTTCGAGGATGGCTGTCTTCTGGGTTGTAGCGCCGTGCTTACTCATCATCGCCCAAGTGATGGAGGCTGTAAGGACTTCTGTAACCTCAGCAAACTTCCACCAGACTACACGGCGCTACAACCCAGAAGACAACCATCTAATGTATCTAAGTTGTGTGAGTTTACCGCATAAGCTGTGGGAGGCTGAAACAGAAACAGGAAATGTCGGAAGTGAAGATGATGATTAAACCTAAGTTGCGTTTGCTTTGCTTAATTAATGATCACTACTGTAACTTCTGGAACATTGGGTGTGTTTAAAAACTGTAGGTCTGAGTTTCCATGAAGGTGTTGATACGTGTGATGTGAAATTGCCATGGGTCATGACGCCGTTATGAATGAGAGAAATGCCGGTGATATTGTGACCTGTGAAATATAAATGTGAGAGGTAGCTTATGTTTATAACATCTGCTGCATGGTCTTAAAAGAACGTGGCAGTGTGAGTCTCTTTCATTGCTGTTTTATGTCCTAAGCTAACACAACGTATATATTTTGATGTCAAAGGTTTTCACATGTTTTATTAAATAGCCGTGCTACATCTATATGATGTGCTATTGAGCGAATGGTGGTATTTCAGCGGTGCTGTGTCAAAATTCTTAATTACCTACGACTGTGGTGACCATGTGTACCACCTGCTTTGATGGTCGCTAATTCTGTATTTTGCGCAGTGTTAATGGGTTCCGTATGATTCTCAGAGCAAACAGCGTGGCGTTGTGTCGTGCCTTCTTTGAGGTTCCGGAGTGAATTTTAAATATTTAGTTAGACGAGTCTCGGCTTCAAATGTTTAATATCAGTTTCATTCTAAATTTATTTTGGCTGTTATGTATGTTGCAAATGCAAATATCTTGATAATTGTTTATATTCTTCAGCATTAATTATTTCTCCAATTGGGTACGCTTTTTGTTACACTATTCCATTTGTCCGTACCTTCCTCTGAATTGCTTGTGGTGAAATACAGGATTATTTGCCCCATTTGAACAAAATGAGAAGGGCGCGGAAATCCCTACACCTTCTAAGGTTACGAGGTTAACAGCGTTAAAGTCAAATCGAGCTACTTTTAAGTAAGTGTTCGTGCTCATGAATGCCCATAAATATTTTCATTCACGTTGCGTTTAAGTTAAGTGCACAGAAATTATGGGTGCCTATTTATAATACTAACGAGACCAAACTTTTATGAACGACATATTTGTATTAATAAGACATGGTTTAATACATAGTTTCCAGTATAAAGTATTTGTTGATGTTAAGATATGTGTGTTAGCAGTGGTCATAACTTCATATCATCACAAGCATATGAATTAACACGCGCGTATTCGTCGCCGGCGGCGTACTGCAGTGCTGATGGCCTAAAATGCCGTTAATTTTACTACTGTAACCATGTTTCGTGTTTTTATTTAGTCATATGATGGTGAAGTATGGCATCTAAGGCTGCTGTGCCAGATACTATTCAGAAGTAACGATGCGGGGAATTAATGAGCAGCAAATACTTATTCTAAGGCCAGTGACGCCGCTAATAGATGTTTATGTATTTGAGAAATACGAAGTCCTCTTATAAAATTATCTGGCTGTAGTAAATTAATTTACTTTTGTTTGTGTATAGAAAAATAATGGGGAATAATATGGGCAGCACACGTAGCACGCATAGGATGCCTACAAAATTTTATTCGGGAAATGTTAAGGAAATAACCCACTTCGGAGATTTTTTTTAGATCACAAGAATGTTTCTCAGAAGAGGATCCAATGGCGGGCTGTTATGAACACAGTAATGTACGTTAATATTCATAAACGACACAGAATTTATTGACTAGCTGGGGTGCTATCATCTCAAGAAGGGCTTGTTCTGCTGTTCGAAGTTAATTCATGTAATTAATAATGTTACATAAAAATTGAAGTAGTAACGTTCTTTGGGCTGAATCTGACTGGATGGTAGACAGTTAATTTGTGACGTACTTCGAAGTAAAATGTTTGCAATCCGCGGAAAACAGGTTGTCTTACACTTGACATGTGTGATGGCAGTAGGTCTGAAAATTAATGAAAAACAAAAATTCGAGAGCAGAAAGAGTTTGGCTTTTACGAAGCTGTAAGAAAAATGTATGTCGCGTAAATTTGGTATTTATTGAAATCCTATTGTATTTAGATATTACCTAAAGCAATTTCGTGCGTGTGAAATAAAATGACTATCTATCGCTTAAATCCTTGTCGCCTTCATGTCCACACCGGAGTCTGTTGAATGAGGGAAGTGAGCGGGGCGCTTAATAAACGTGGATAGTGGGTGAAGGTAATTGCTGGATTTACCCTCCGGCCGTCTCTACCACAGCAGAAGACCCAGAGATGGTTGAGTGACGTCAGGTAGATTGTCAAGGTGTGATAATTCCGAATGACCTTTCGGGAATCAAAGCCAGACCTTTTGCAAACATGTTCCCAGAATAAAAATTGTAGCTCGTATGTTGTTCTCCTCCATTTTCTTTAATCTTGGCGTTATTGTTGATGTCATGTGAGGAACCGAATGCGTTTGATTTGATGATTTATTAAGTTTACTGAATAGGCTTGTTAGCATAATGAAATCAAGGAGAATGAGTTAGGCGGACACGTAGCACGCATAATGGAAATACACAATATTTTGGTCAGAAGACCTTAAAAGATGTCACTGGAAGACCTCGGCACAGATGAGGGGTTAGTATTGAGACGTGAATAAAGGGCTGGGGCTGATAGATTGAGCTGGCTGAGAATAGCCTCCACTGACGCGCTTTTGTAAGCACACTAATGAACACCCGCATTTCTTAAAAGATGGGAATTTATTGACCGGCTAGCTGTTTACTTTTCAAGGAAGCTTCTGTTCTATGAAGTATGGATTTATGTGTAGGCTACTACGTGTTTAAATCTTAATATTTCTTTATGATTTTCAGCTTTCTGCTTGTTAAGTGTCCACAATTTCATTTTGCGTGTTTGAGACGTCGTCACATTATGTAGGATTTGAGGTTTTCACGACGGTGAGTCTGAAGATTGCTGTCTTCTGGGTTGTTGCGCCGTGTAGTCTGGTAGATGTTTACCGACGTTTCAGAGGTCCTTGCTGCTTCCATCATCAGGGCGATTCGTCATCAAATTTTTGTTTTTAATTCTGTTCACAATTATCTTTGTTTTTCATGAAGGAAATTTTAAATAGGCCTGTACAGTGTTGAAAATGTTATTTATCAGTGTATACTGTAATCATTAATGAAAGACATCATGTCGCAAACTCATGCACTGCGTAAACAGAGATAGCAGCCTACATAGACTAATCGAATATTTATGCACTCACTGTCGATATGAACAGTGCTTCAGGGCTCCTGGAGTACCTTATGTAAACCTCTCGACTGTTACATCATTGTTTTAAGTGGCCCTACCCTTTACTGCGGATGGATCACATAACTCATCGGAACGTGTGAACACTAACTTCCAGTAGCTCCACAGTATTTAACACTTTTCTGTGATTACTGAACCGCGGAGAACTCGTGAGACTTCAGGTTCTCGTGGCGTCTGGGTTTTTACCGTATGCTGTTGATGGAGGCAGCAGTCACCTCTGAATCATCGGTAAACTTCTATCGGACTACACGGCGCAACAGTAACAGTGAACATCTTAGTTCTTTTTGTTAGAATTGTTACCAAACTACTAGATGTGCGCAAGTGTGTTAATACTGAGAGATATATTCGGTTGTGGTTCTCAGTCCCTAAATATGTCACCAAGTCCCGCATCGTCTGCTGTGTCTTTCTTATTAATATTGTTGTCCAAGTGATAGTAAAATTCGCAGTTCTGAAAGTAAATCTGTTGGAAGTGCGAGACGAACGTTTTGCCGCGAACACGGAGCGCATAGAATCAATATTTGAACAGTTTCATTAACACGGCGAAGGATTTCATAGTAATAATCATTTATACTATCATGGACTTAGGATTAGGTTCGTTAAAATTATTAACTTTAGCTTTATATGAAAATCTAATTAAGGTAGTTGCTTGTGAAATTATGATTTCAAAGGCGGAGAATATGTGTATTTGCTCGATTAATGGGGATTTGCTTTGAAGACTCTGACTTACATAGCCCTGTGGTGCAAATGTATGTGGATATATGAGCCAGTCTACTTATAAAGTGTGTGGCTGTTTGGTTAATCGGTTTAACGTTACTTAACAGCATCGCTTGTTCGACACTGTCAACACATTAATAAAACGAGAACTTAAAAACTAAATTTGAACTTAACATAAAGTTCACTAGTTGCATTTTATACGTAATGGTTCCACGGTTATGACTGTGTTCTATTTTAATTGGATATTGGAACTTCAAACACTATTAAATAGTGGTTTATTTAACGACGCTGGTAGTAGCTCAGAATATAAAGTGCCGAATGATAAATGCGTTGGGGGTAGGGGTGATAAGGGGTATAGCTCCTGCTCATTCTTAACCGCGACGCTAGACAGTGGTTGGTGGTCAGCTTCACGCCCCGGCCGCACTTTTACCCCCGGGAAAGGACCCCGGTACGCATTGTATAGGAGGCTGGGTGGGCCTCAGACGTCGAGTGATACAATGAATAATGAATTGGAAAGGATATGACAGGAAGTGGCGGTGACAAAATTTATTTGCCTAAAGGGAGGAAGGAAATTGCAGTTTGGCAAGATACATGGTCTTTCGGCCTGGATTGGAAACTGGACCACTCGAGCGCGACGTTCAGTAACTCTGTTACGACAGATGCTGTAGTTATACCGCTATAACTCGGTATCCAGGTATTCCTTTGTGACAAAGAGGTTTACCGCCTGAAGATGAGGTTGGTCTTTTATACATAATCGGCAAATGTTGGTTTGTAATCCTTTGTCCATGGCCTATTATGTACATGTACCTCTTGTCATGGCCTACTATGTATCTTTGCTTCTATACAACACAGGGCAGTTATCATATCATCGATATTTCAGATTGCTCCACATTAAATCGTATTATGTTCTTTAAGTATGCAAAATTAAGTAATGGTGGTGTTTTTGTTACACAGAATTGCTTAATTATAATTTTTATGTGCGACTTTGCTTAAACAGTGCTCTGAAACAAAAGGATGTTTACTTATTCATGGCGCACTATGTACACGTTGCTTCTGTACAACGCAGCAGAACAGTTGTGTACGTGCTAACGCATCGCAGCTTTCGTAATTAAGCAGAGATAAGTAATGGTTCAAATTTGTATGTGCTACTACGTTACTCTTTTCAACAAACATGTGTTTTAAGTAGTACTTTAGATTTGTCCGTCATTCTTGACGGACAGTTTTCTAGTTGTAGTAGAAAAGGTTGAAAAAAGACACGCCCTATCCCAGATATCCGTTGCTGTGCGTGCGTGGCATTTTTCTTTGTTCTTATCATTCAAGATTTAGGCGTTTGACAAGAAATGCTTTCAGAGTGTAGGTAGGGAAACATCGTGGAAGGCTGTCACTTTGAAGACAGTGATAGGAGGATTTTTGGATGGATTTTAACTTGAGAGATTTTGAGGATGGCAGTTTGACGCTGCTGCTTCAGCGTCCTGTACATTGGTGGCACTGTTAGTGTAGAATTAGAGTTTACAAAAAACCCATCATTTTCCGTTTCCATTTACTGATAATTTTGGTCTTTCCCTCTGTGATGCGCACTTCGCTTGGAGTTCGTCCATGTGTATTCATTCAGTTGTAGTAGCATCGAATGCAGTACATTTCAGTATTAGTACACTAACACGCGATGTTTATTTTGAGTTAAATAAACATTTTTTCAAGCTATGATTCCAACTCGTATTTCCCATCTTACTAAATTGTACTGTTGTGTTTCTTATAAGACTGCTCTGTTGTTCAGTTTGTAAAATTATATTATCAGTGGCAGAAGGCGTGTGCGAATCCTACTTTGGTAATTTCTCTCGTAACGGTACAAAATAAAACCATTTAATTTGCCCAGTCGTAGGCCTAGGGCTACTCTAGGTATTTTTAATTTACTTCTAACATGTGTACCGTTTCTTGGCCTGAGATATGAAGAAGAAACTTCTTATAGAAAGACAGCTTCCGTTTCCTCGTTATCTATTTTTTTACCAATTTATCTTTCTTAGTCATTGTCGCCGATATTATGCAATTTCTGCAGTTTATGGTGTAATGTTAAATCGTCTACAAACTAATGTTCTTAATATTCACATTTTGGTGGAAATTAACAGAATATAACTATTTTATTATGTCGTAACACCTGTTCAGTCTTGTCTCAGTATACACTTTGCGTTGTATGTGGCTGTGGATATGAATTAATCATGAATTTCCGGTATTCTGAAGGTGCTGTGCCAAGAATATTTCATTAAACGTTCGTCAGGAGATTGAGTTTACACTGTGTAAAGTAATTACATTTCGATTTTTTATTTATTATATTATTTAGTGTTCTGTCTGACGACAGGTCCATATGAACAGGATCCTTCCATCCTTTTCTCGGACTGGGACCTGTTCATATACGTTCTTGGCAGATGATCCAGAAGTGGTTTGCCATTGCCTTCTTCTGTGTGTGAATGGAGTAATTGTCGGGATGCCACGGAGAAACCGGGGAAGCCCCCGGAGGAAAACTCCGTGTTGCCTAGACCACGGCCTTGCCCAACACAAGTTATAAATTCGGGCACCGCCGGGAATCGAACAGAATGTATTTTTGTATTTATAGTTTATTTAACGATGCTGTCAGTAGCACAGGTAGTGCAGCGTCGAAGGATGAGATGACCTTAGTGGTCTCGCGGTCTAGGGCGTGGGTCTTGATCCCTTGCGTATTGGAATCGCGGGTTTGTGTGTCCTCAGCATTCTGTGTTGTGCTGCCCTGTGCAGGCAGAGGCATAGCGACGGGCTTATCACCTGTCCCAAAGAATCCTACCAAATGTGCACTTATTCGTAATTTCGTAAGTAACTAGGAATTGGAACAGGTCATAAGGCCTAATTAGTCAGAGTTGATGGTAAAGTAATTTGATGACAAATTAATCGGAGACTATGTGGAAGGAAACATTTGTGGCATATATTAAGGTTATATAAGCATTTGTCTTGGGATCTGAGGAAAACTGTTGTTAACACCTGGGCGAGATTTTAATTGGGGATCTTCAGAATACGAAGCAGGAGTGCTAACCACTCGGCCGCGATGTTTGAATTTGAAAGCTATGTAGCGTTATTGTATGTTTAAAATAACAGACAGGTTTTCGTGTGTGTTTGACCTGTTTAGTTGTTGGGACGTGAGATGGTTTATTACAGTTCACAATCGGTTGTAAAGAAAACATAAGAGTAACTAAAACTAACAAAAAAATATTATTGTTTGTACAGTAATCACAACTGTTGTCATTGCAAGCTTCATCATAGTACATCGAGGTATTTTCACGGTTTGAAATTATTCTATGCACCAGCACGCGGCCATAGAAACATTCCCTAGTGCACACACCTAAAACCAAATGCATGTCTGCCATTTCTGGGAAAGAAAACACTTGGTAGTTGTCACATAATCATAAAATCCTCCTATGCTTAATAGCAGTAAGACATTTTCTGGTTGTTGTCATCAGATCCTGCTTTTTCTACCATCTGTGGCGAGCCTGGCCTCTTCTCGTGTGGCAGGTTGTTTTATTTATTTTGGGTATTTTGGTAGGACTTCTTGGAAGAGTGATCAGCCCGTCGCAAAGCCTCCGCCTGTTCTTGCATTTTAATTGGTCATAATAGGAACCTCTGATTAGTTGGTAGCATGAAGCAGGTTCTTGAGATAAAATATCGAGTATATTTGAGCTCTTTAGTCTCCATATACCACACACATCATAGCTTTCGTGTTCATTTCTCAACATAGAATAACATATTCGTTTTCACATGCACATCCGCACCGTATTAAGACGTCTGGTATTAAAACCCCTTATTTTCCCTTTTCTCTATGATACTAATTACGACTGTACGATTTAAAATTAAACACTTAAATAGGATTTCAGGTTCTTATGATGGCGAGTATGAGGATGGCTGTCTTCTGGGTAAACGTGCCGTGTAGTCCAGTAGAAGTTTGTCGACGTTTCAGAGATACTTACTGCCTCTATTATCAGAGTGATTATCACCGTGATTATGGAGGCAGAAAGCACCTCTGAAAAGTCGGTAATCTTCTACCTGAGTACACGGTGCCAGAAACCCAGCAGGCAGCCATCTTACACACACACACACGCACGCACGCACACACACAAAATTCACTCAACCATCCTTTTATTTATTCAAGTTTGTTTTAAGAAATGACTGTATGTTACGAAGAAGACGTTGCACGTTACATGCACACGCTTTTAAGATTAGAAACCTTCGCAGTCTGGACTGTACAAAATTGAGTTAGTGAAATGTTGTAGTCTTCGAAGTAATTCAGTGTTATTCTCTATCCAGACATAATTTCCCCAGGCTCTTGCATTATAATGTCCCAAGAAATAAAGATGAACACATTTTCATAACACAACTTCAAAATTAAACTTTAATGAATGCACCTGGTTTCATGGCCATTTCGCGTCAAAGGTGGATAGCAGTTATTATTAAGGAAAACGTAATTTTCTGTTGTTTTGCAGAGGTTTGTATTTCACGGTACGCATATAACCGCAAGCTTGCAACGCACTTAGGCCATTATCCTTTATAATAAGTCATTTATTGTCAGACGATGAGTTATACAGACTATGAACGTCACAATCTTACACGTTGTGACGTTTCTTTCCTTGTTATTCTGTACCTTACTTTTCTTTCTTTCAACCTGTTCCCAACCTTCATTATTTTTCCATCAGAGTGCGCCGTGGTCTTCTGTTGTTTTCTTGGGTTATACGGGGACCAGTCGGAGTATGTCTCTCCACGGTGGTCAAACGTATCACTTCGCTTCCGTATGTTTCGGACCAAATTTGGGTTTTATCTTTCTGGCTTGAAAACTGGGGGCAGAGAGAACCGGCGCTGGACGGTGTTCCATTCTCGGTTTAATTGTCCGAATTTATTTTTTGCCTTTTAACTGTTTGTATTCATCTATATACGAGTACACCCTGCATACTGTTGGGTAATTCATAGTTTGTATAACTCTCAGTTTTACGATAAACGACTTGTTATAAAGAATACTGCGTCTAATTGCGTTGCAAGTCATAAGCATGAATGTAATTTAGGCGGACTGCAGAATTTGGTTTAGAAAATATGGTAGTAACTCATTACAAGTTCTAATGACTCGGTTATATTTTGTTTGTATTAGTGTGAATTTATTGTTCAGTGCATTTAGCAAGTTTCACCTCGTCTTCCGGCAGTTGGATTTAATTAATTTTCATGTTATGTTAGCAACTGGATCGAACTCTGAATACGAATAGTCTATTATGTGCTAGCCACTAGGACCTGGCCACCGGAACATGAGATAAAATAAGGTGAAATCTCATTACGGCGATCTGCTGTTGAAGTTCCAACCATACACGTGAAGTCAGATGTAGATCAGCTATCGAAATATTTTGTTCGGAAATTATTCTCGGCAATATACGATGTTCATATAGCCAACTACGAGGAAAGAAATACGTATGATCCGAGGTGATCTGTAATTCAGTCAGGACATGGAGTGGGCTGTGAAATAGCCTGAAAAATTAACTACATAAACGAGTAATGTACGGATATAATCATGTATCTTATTTGTGGCAAAGCGCGCGGAAATTTGCCGAGACATAACGGTTATATGCTGAAAGGCAATGTCATTTTGAACACCAGATGTGAATTAGTGCTTCTGTATTAATACGCTTATTTTGTTATTTAGTAAGTAAATAAATTGTATTTTCTTCGTGGTTAAGGCAGTTCTCTAGAATCGAACCTGTATTCAGTCCGTAACATTGGTTTAGACATTTTCTCAATGGTCCTAGTGTATCGGATACTTTTTGAATGAGTGTGCCTTTGGAAGTAAGAACGGCCAGAGCCAGAGGGTACTCTTCTTAATACCCAACATTTGGTCTACAGTTTAATTAAATGTCTTTGTATCATTTTCTCAGTAACTTACCGGTGTGCAGTATTGGTTTTGTTGATATTCTTTTGAGAAGGCATGGAAGTTAGGTACGGACGCTTTTTATTATCTAAACATTAAGAATTTGTTTACTTCTACTCGCCCATAAACTTCCCATAATTCCGAGTTGTAAGGAGTCTTTTCAGAAACAATAAACTCATTCGTATAAATTGCTTTAGGTTGTTGGACTGTTTAGTTTATATTCTTGTCTGGATTGATGCAGTGCATCTTCACACACGTGAATTAATTCTATTCAGTTAAACTGTATAGGCCCGCTGTTTTGTTTTTTTTGTGAAGTGGGCATTTTGATTTACGATGGTGACTTTAACTTATTTAGGAAACTGACAATGAAATACACGCATTTTCTTGTTTGTAACAGCCGTGCACGTTTGTTTCAGCACTACACTTCCACTCCCAGATGGATATTTTTATATTCGTACTTCCAGTGTTTTGCCCGAAGGAGGCATGAGCAAGTTCTCTGGAACTTTGTATGAGAATTCACTCCTGAAGTCTGGTCACATTAATAATAATTGATCTTTGTGCTCTCTGCGTCATAGTAAATTATGAATCCTAAACTAACGTGTTAACTTCATTCCGGGAAGTCCACATTTTCTATCTCAAAGTGTCACAGCTGTTCTAATAGGCTATATGTGGTTTTCCTCAGTCCTTCCTTGACATTACCGGAGTAGTAGTACCATACGAGATTAGGCTACGACTGCTTCCTTGCATGTTCTTTCCGAGTCATTTTAATGATACTGTCATTCGAGCTACTGACATCGTCATTAAATGAACCATAGATGTAATCATAGTAATAGCATTTATTGAGTTCCCTCATATATAAAACTGTTCCTGCTTGAATTTTTTTGCGAATCCACAACTCTTATACTTATTTTTCTTGCAACTATAATTCTACCTTTTGTGTGAAATATGTCAGTGATGAAAAAACAGAAGTTGTATATTGAGTGTTGCAGGAAGCAGGACTGGCAACTATACTTTCACGAAATTAAAAGAAATCCACGTGCTTTTTCGAACAGTTTTCGCGTTTAAGTACTATAGCTTAAAGAGACTTTTCCAACCTTGGGAAAAGTAAATCTAAATCTAGTCTTTGAATTCATGAATTTATGCACCTGAGATTGCGGTTTTAGAGAAGACTTTCATCCCTGCTTCCAAGACTTTGTGGAAGTCATAAAACATCTTTTTACATAGGTATCTTTGCGTATTTCCTCTTACAGGAGCTGTTGAGGTAAACCCGAGAGAATTCTAAATTTAACTCGTAGATTCACAGAGCAAAGACGAAATGAAATGAGGATTCCTGAACGCTTCCGTTATGGAATTATACAAAGCCGTCATCCCTGTAAACAGTTTTCTCAGAATTTCAAACACGGCGTTTGTAATTTGTAGGTGCCCCTGTATCTCTGAGTAAATGGTTACAGTAACATTCCAAGTAAAAATTGAGGTGAAGAGATTTACGAATGAACATTTTTGAAGCGAATTAAGAGTTGTCTCCTCTAATGCCAAAGTTAATATTTGTTACCTAATAAAAGACAATAACGAGTGGATGAAATATACTTATATACCAACGAGTTCATTTATTGTTTACATTGTTTTAATTAATTTAAAAATTATTGCAAGTAATATAACTGTGATGTACATCAATTGGTATACAAACGACATACCAAATCGTGGTGTGAAAAAATTTACACAACACTTCCTTTGGCATTCCGTAGGGTCAATGGACGGAGAATCGTAAGACCTATATCTACATACAACACATATTTTATGAGAAAACAAAAAATTGTACTGCTCATAGTGGAGAATCACAGTCATTTTGTTTAATTTTTGTACATTTGTAAAAGCATGCTCTTTCGCTCCGAATGATCGTTCAGTAGACAAAGACGGATGGGTGTCAAATGTTGGAAACTAAAATTAAGAAAAACACTTATTTTTCTGTTATGTGCGAAACTTGTTCTTTTCTGTGGTGTTAAAACAAACAATTTAGTTTTCTAAGTTCTGTTTACGTTTCATATCACAGTGAGGTAGGTACTTAAGTAGGTTTAAAGTTAAAATCATATTTGGATCTGAAGTGATTTTATGTTAGGTGTTTGGTGGTAAATATTCGCTTATTGACGATGTTGTTATGTTTCTTTTTATTTCGTCGGCTAGACTCTCATGTAGATACTAACGTTTCGGAGAAACATATTGTCTCCATCTTCAGGCCCTAGGTGTTTATGATCGTACTCCATGTCTTATCTGGAGTCAGATTGTCTTTTTAATATTCAGCATTCTTAGTTTGCAGCAATTTTCTTCTTAAACAGTTTATGAAGGTACGTACCTTGAAACAAAATTACCAACCAACTAAAAATGTTAGAAATTTTGCATATTAATACTAAGTCTCGCTTCTCTTCGTAGTAATAAACATCGGTACAAAATATGTACGCACTTGTTGTGTTTCATAATACCCTATAGGCCAACATTGTTTGCTGTTTTGGCTGTTGCGTGCGTGCGTGCGTGTGTGTATGTGTGTGTGTGTGTGAGAGAGAGAGAGAGAGAGAGAGAGATTGATAACACAAACCATTTAGTCGTTAACAGGTAGCGATAAAACTCCACAAATTATAAACTGTTCCTATAAAATATGTATTAATGTGTGCAGATGTACCATGAACAAAATTTGCTGTCCGACATAATAAATAAAGCATCCCTCTGTCAGCTGTTTTCGAACCACGTATTAATAACTGCTTTGTATGAGAACGATGTTGGGCTTTGTTTTGTAGTAAATATTTAATGTATGAGTTTTGTATACACCTGTTTTCAGTTGCTTGTCATTAATTGATAGGCATACATTGTTATTTCATATTGTAAATTAGTAGTAACGGTCTGAATCGAATCCAGCTTCCTTTACATTTAGACTTCTGCCCTAACCGCTGCTCTCCTGAGACGTAATAATTGTGTAAGCGTTGTACTGAATGGGGTTTGATTGAGATCGTTAAGAGTAATTTCAACAACAAAAAATATCAGTGCTCATAATGACATCCAATTTACCCGAAGACAGGGATGGAAGTAAACAGTCGAAACGTCGTGTATGTATATTAATAGACCCCAGACAGCTGACATGCCCAATATATTTCTGATGTGGCAGTATTTTTATACTTTTTGTCGATTTACACAAAGAACAGTGAATTCCGGTTAATTGGGACACATCGGGACTAGAACATTTTGGCCCAATTAAGCGGCTGTCCCAATTAACCGATGGCCCAATTAACCGGAATCTGCTGTACTTCAAATATTGAACTTTAGTTATGAAGAAACCCCAATTTGTTTCTCCACAAAGATTCAAGTGGTGAATAGTTCTTTAATCTTGACATCACATCGTCCTGCATAGTACTGAGGACTGTCCAAGAGAAATCGTTAGTAGTAGGAACCATCTAGCCAACCAAATTGGTAGCGTATCTGCCCTTCATGAATCGTGTCTGTTGAGGACATTCTCTCAGATGTAACGCCCATAATCATTATGTGCTGCACCTCATAGTTCTGACTTTGGAAGCACAAGTTTGGAAGTAAGTCAGATGTAAGTCAAATACCCCCTGGACCACTTTAGTAACTCATGTAATGTTTGTGTGTGAAAACGACTGTTAAGTGTTCATCTGCTGTAGTTTTAATACAGTAAAGTACTGTTCTTTATTATAATTTCAATTATCACTTGGCTAATTCGGATTATCGCCTAATCCAGACCACCCTCTACCCAATTTGTCCGGATTAGCGAGATTTTATTGTAGTATATTTCCGGTAAGCCAGTACGTATTTTACTTTGAACCAACATAAACGCTTCGCTTGTGGGATCAACAATTATTTATAAATAAAGCTCTATACTGGAGTAGACTGATTCAGGTTAGACTACACTCACATGTGCTTTGATGGTATTCCCCTGTCCAGTATCTAGTAAGAAATTAATTGCTTACTGTTTCTCTTTGCCTTTGTGCCAACATTTGTTGTTTGCCTGCACAGGTAACCTACAGTTTTACAGTACGCCACGCAAGATAAAATCGGTTCATTATTTATAATTACAAATTGAGTATAGACCTGTGTCCATCCCCTCACTCCACCACCTACTGAGCGTTTGAAGTCAGGTGCGACTTTTTCTGTTTCTTTGAGATCGGATAGTTGTGATCACATATGCATGATGCATGGAGATTATCTCATTTTGCAGTTGTATAGAATAAGTAATCATATAAGATGATCCTTCTAGCTTTATGAAACATATGAGACACATGATTGATTACACTATTGTGATGTCAGTAGCCACTGCAAGTGGAACTGTTTCATCTCAAATTTCTGAAGCTGTGTACTGTACGTACTAGGTCTGGCCGGGTAACCTAACACCTGCTGCATTTCCATACTTCGAAGGAAACCATTTTTGAAATTTGTAGTTCGTGTGATGGTAAGACGAGACCTTTAGGAGTAATTCGTGTTAAGAAGTGCGTTTCCTTTACGTTTAACGCCTGTCTGCTGTCTACGTAGGCTGTATCCGAACATAGGAGGCGGGCAAGGAGGTACATAACGCTTTCGATAGCGTGCTTTGAGTAGTGACTAGAAATGAAGATATAGGTAGATCGATCTGCCCATTGCCAAGTGTATATTTTGACAGTTATTAGAAATTGAAATATACCTGTTTTGTGACAGTTACAATTTTCGAAAATCATAGATAACCCACTGTCCCTCAAACAGTCTTCTCCGCGTTTCTACCTGAAATTTCGATTGACCTTATTTTCGATCTTTCCACCGATGTACTCACTAGCCGTTGTTTCTTTATCTGCTTTAGGAGCACTGTTGACGTCAATCGTGTATAGACTTCAGGACGTTTGCTTCTCGGACTTCCCAACATGAACACTTGCGTTTGAAATTACGTTGTATTGCCACGTGTGCATAATCTACAGACAGTTTTTAATTCCTACGATTTAATGTTTTCACGGCGGTTGAGTTCGAAGATGGTTGTCTTCTGGGTTGTATCTCCGTGTGGTCTGGTAGAAGTTTACCGACGCTTCAGAGGCCCTTCCTGCCTCTGAAGCGTCGGTATTATCACCCTGATGATGGATGCAGCAAGGGCTTCTGAACGTCGGCATACTTCTACCAGACTACACGGCGCTACACCCCAGAAGACAGCCATCTTAAGTTTTGAATTCATGAAGAATATGGTGTATCGGATAAAATAGCACGCTGCTCTTATAGCGTCGTTGGTTTACTAGCTACTGACATAGGACATGTAGCGCTTTTCTTGAAGTTATAAATAACCTGACACCGTGTAATTACGTGAGAGAAGATTCTTACTGATTTCGTTTTTACTGATTTCGTTTTTACTGCTTGCATTTCCACTGAAATTTCAGTTGTGTATATTACACTTATGTTTCCGTTACGACGGAAATGTCACAAACACATTTTTCACATGAGTATGGAGGGGAGGGGGCAATAATTAGGACTTGCTTAATTGAATAAATGGCACTTTCCTAATAGGGTGACTTGCAACAACGCATTCAGCCAGTTATCACACTCACAACCAACGTTCTGTTGTAACTGCCATCTGTTGCCCTGATGATGGAGGCAGCAAGGACCTCTGAAAGTCGGTATGTCTACCAGACTACACGGCGCTAGAACCAAGAAGACAGCCATTTTCTGATTATAAGAAAATATGGGGCGGTGTGTTTGCAACGAGCATATATTGAATTAGCGGCCAGCTGATCTACGTGTTCGAGGGATGAACGGTGGTGGGTGGCTAACAATACGTCATCGTGGAAGATTGACGTGTTACGAAGTGTTCTACATGCTCTGGAACGTCGCCGGGTTGTTTGGAACGACTTTGGCGTTGAAAATTCGCTGGATGGTTTCCAGTTGCAGGGCGCATGTGAACGCGCTTATGAACTTTCGAGTTTCATAAAAGACGGAGAATTTCTTGACCACTCCGCGGCAGTCGCTGCTTTGTGATTTTTTTTGGTATTTTAGTCGCAAAGTATTTGCGAGTCTGAACTACGTCACTGTAATACGCGAAGCGAAGATTGAAACGGCAAGAGGATCGAGACTCGTTGTGCCCTGTCGCTTTCCCTCCTCTGTACCAGAACTGATTGGCCATTTATTTGTAGCGGTTAGCGAAGGTCTGGGATACCTTGCGACAAGTAATACTTGTGTTCAATGGCCGACGTATTATAGAAAACTGGCATGGACTAGCGTGGTCAGTTTGAAAGGACGGCGTAGAAATAGACCAAATACATTTGCTTGTGGTGGCGTTAAGGTGGTAGGTAATGAAGGGTTATGATGACAACCGTTCGGAATCTAACGATAGTTCATTCATGTAATTTTTTTAGCAAATAGTGAAGTTTCTGGACATAATGATGTCCTTGTTGCTATGATATAGCACGGCGTGCGACTCACCGGAAAGAGCCTTCACACGCTCACAGCGTCTTACAATCATATAGACTTCCGCGTTTCAATACTGTTCCTTCAAGTCCCTTTGCATGCAATAACCAGTAACCAGTGGGCCTGTAACATTAAACCATTCGTTGATTAGCTTCGTTACTGTTGTGCGTTCACTGGGTATATTGTTTTATTTCTTCAGGTTTTACATCTCAGTGTGACCTTCCATAAATAATATTAGCTTAATCTTAAGATATGCCTATATTGTTTGTCCCTGAAATTTCCCAAAAGCATACACGGATTTCATTGACCATATTTCCACTTCATTTAATTAAAATATAAAACAGCGGCACACAAGTAGCTATTTGAGTACATTTGAAAGTTGAAATTATTAAGGTTGTGACTTTTTGGGATATCTTGTAGACTTTGAAAACTGAAGTCAGGCTTCATAAAACATCGAAGAGGGCCGCATGCGATTTGTAGAGGAATTATGTCGGGATCAGATATCGATTAGACTCGTTGTTTTTGCATTAGGGCTGTTTGCAACTGTAAAGACTGTCGACACTGTTGTTTTATATCTCACAGTAGCAAATACTGAGTTCTGCACGCGTTATGTCTGCTGTAAAGCACCAGATGTGAGGCATAAAACCCATAAATTATAATAGTATGACGAACATATCATAATAGTCCCCAACCCAGATCGTTACTTCTTCGAAAATAGATTGTTTCGACTAATCGAACCATCTAGTAGCTGGTAACCTCCGAAGTTTCCCTGAGGATACCATTGTTCTGCCCAAAAAGAGCTCGCCAGTTTTCCCTATTCTCAGCTTCTCGTTTTAAATCCTGAAGCTTCATTTCATCCGGTAAAGCGAATGATTAGAGGCCTTGGGGCCGAAACGACCTCAACCTATTCTCAAACGTTTTGCAGACATATTATATATTACAGGATTTAATTTTATTTTACTAAGGCGTCGGGTGATGAATGGAATTCTAACTACGCACTACGCAATGTATATACCGTGATAAATACAGGGTGAGTCAGAAGTATGTTTACAAACTTCGTGTGCGTGTTCCGGGATCAAAAATAAGAAAAGATGTTCCTATGAACATGGAGTCGCAAATGTTCCATTTTCGAAATAATAGCCAAAAATAAGTTTCAGTGAATTACTTTATGTCAAAGAGAACCCAGCTTCCAGCAAAGATTTTCAATTAACGTTTGGGCAGGAATTTCGAAAATGAAACATTTGCGATCCCATGTTCATAGGAACATTTTTTCTTATTTTTCATCCTGGAACACGCGCACGAAGTTTGTAAACATACTTCTGACTCACTCTGTATAGGTCTATTCGATTTTAAATACACATATGTGTTATCCAAAAGAGTTGGTTTTCGTTATAAACTATTGGACTTGGGACGGACAGACTCAGGGATTTTATTTAATATGTTTGCTGAATGAAAGGTTTTGCGAAGTAAGCATAGTAATTTTTTAAGAAGGCGAACATTTCGTGTTGCTTTTCAGCTTCAACACATCTTGACGTTTCTTGAATCTTGCCCGCGTACGGAGACAGCGTTTCTAGTCCTATGCCTCTATGAGAATTGGCTTTAGACACGTTTACATATTTAGCTAATTAATTGGCTGGTTGGTTCTGTATTGTAATGCCTACACTTTGTTGGAATTGGCGAAGCGGCTCTTACTCTAGTGAAATAATACTGATCTGTGCTGATTATGAAACTAGTTATAACTGGTGTTGCTATACACTCGTTTTGTAAGAACTTTGGTGCATGTTACAAAAGCATTCTCTTACACAGTATGCTTATGTGTTCACGCCTGTAATAGCACGTAGGACTGAGGAATGTGGCAGATGCCTTCTGATTTACGGTACCAGTGATACACTTATATGTAACGATATCACGCGACTTTTATCAATGTCTGCATGAATCGGCTACGAAGTTGTCCGCCACCTAGTAATCAGATATTCCCATGATGTATATCAGTTTTCGTTTTTAAAACAGGGTTTCAGCTTTAGTGTGGCCGTGTGGCGTCTGTGTAGGATTTGGGGTTTTCACAGCGGTGAGTCTGAAGATTGCTGTCTTCTGGGTTATTGCACAGTGTAGTCTGGTAGATATCCACCGTTTCAGAGGTCATACTGCCTCCGTCATCAGGGCGATGAATCGAAACGTTGGTGGACATCTACCATTTTACACGGCGCAATAACCCAGAAGACAGCAATATTTTTATGTGATGTCTGTTTCGTCCAAAATTCTTCTCAGGTTTGTTCGTGATCGGAGCGAACCTGTTTCGGCTTCAGAATTTGTTCTGCCATCTCTTCCTTGTACCAATTCAGTTTCTTTGTCGGTATCCCCATGTCAATATTTGTAGATGATGTTGCTCCGTTCATTGTATCCGTGAAAGTCAGTGAGGCTGTATAGTTGAGTATTGTCGCTTAAGTTATAAATCTCCAAGTATAACACGATACACAACACTTCGGTAATTGACATATCATCAGATGAGGCAAACGCAGCGATTTTCTGGTGGATGGGCGGAAGACTTAAAACAACGAGATGGAAATAATGGGTACATCTTGCCACTCGATGCTTTATGTTTTGAACTGCTGACAGCATCGTTAAATGGACGAGAATAAGTAAAAGATTGGTTTTAATTATGTTGAGGTAAATTGATCATTTTACTGCTGAAATTTTACGGTTCTTAAAAAATTCTGTAGCTGTCACTCATGCTGCATGAACTAGTGAAGCATTATACCCGCGAAAAATATTGCCGGTGGCCATAGTTCAGAAATGGGCGACAGACGACAGAGCGTTCTTGGTTTGCCATGGATTCGACCCATCGTCATCGTTTTCGCCTTCACTGTCGCGTGGTCCGATTTCAATCAGCGAGTTGTGTCGTAACTAATCGTATCGCAAGCAAAGGCCTGTGTTAGAACGCCCTAAGCTGAGAACAAGGCTGGGAAGATGCTGCGAATTGTAATTCACTTAGAGTTGATAAAATTCTTATGCAATTTTATTCGTTTTTGTGTTCAGTGTCTTTCTTGTCCCTAATTTTGTGAACCTTCGCTGTCGGTTTTATAGTGAAAGAACAATGTGTTTACAGCTTAGCCATGGTTTAATCCGTAAAGGGTCATTTTGCAGTGTAACAACGAAAAAATTATAGACTAGATGTCGGCGGGAATAGCTCTATATCTATAGGGTTGTCATAATAAATTAGAAATTTCATTATTTTAGTAACAAAACCCGAACCGAAGAACAGGCTGTTGCGCGTGTAGTTTATACACTTACGTTAATGAGGACCCAAATAAGTTTATCCTCATAAAAGGCAACTGTGAATAGACAACTGAATTATAAAAGTGCCCTACTCTTGCAAAAAACCTATGCTAGACCTACAAATAAATGATTTCCAAGGGATTTTGCATGCCTCATTGACCTTGTGTTATATATTGCTGATGCATCTGTTATATTAGATACAAATCGGTTTTCCACAGACGGAAATTCGCTATTGTTGAAGTGGAATAGTCGTGAATAAACGAAAATGCAACCTACTTAAATCTCGGAAAGATTACAAACGTAATTTGTAATGAAACAGGTCTGATCAGCGACCACCGGTGAAACATGCGGGCGGACGCGTAACTTCCGCATCATGTGTTAATTTAATCCGCTTCGGAGAGACTACTTATTAAAGGACTAGCCTGTCATATTCTTAATAGAACGTGTTTTATTTAGTATCTTATTATGTGCTTTTTAAAGTTTACTTGATCAACACGCATGGCTTACATGTCAAATCCTATGATTTACTAACCTAATTAATTACACCATTATCGAAGAATTTATAGTCTTGTGGTTGGTGCATTTCTTTTGCCAGTTAATTGTGTACACCAGAATGTAACGATTCATACATGAGACTGAATGTTCTAATATGGACCAAGATCAGTGTGGTCTTAAAACAATTAATAACTTTTCGAAAAGCAATGAATTTACGTATGATTCATTACCATTGCATGAAGAAACCGTCAATGGACTTGACAACTCAGGATAATTTAGTAACAATTTATGTATTTTAGACACTTCAGTAACGTTCTCCATTGTCCAAATCTCAGATGTTAGGAAAAGGCATTCAGAGTGACTTTTACACTCTTTTCGCAGAGGAACAGTTGAACGTTATGAAGTATTGTATTAACGCTGAGACTTTGACGTAGATGGGAAGACAATATTAAATGATTTTTAAGCAAGTAGGGTAAGTAGATTGTTGTGGGTTTGGTAATGTATTTTTGGGTTCCGCAAAAGTGTGTCAATTGTTCACTAACTGAGCTATTATTGGTTTTCCAAGGAGTTACATTAACGCTGTGTTGTGTGCAATAAGTGTCACGTTTCATTGCATAAGTGTCAAAGTTTTAAAGGAGCTCTTCCTAAGGAGAAACATATCCTCTGTTTTGGCCTTAAATAGTAGAATACTCAACATTGACACTGCTATTAAGTTTTATGATCTTGTCGAAGGCAAGTCGTTTGGTAAGCTAAAGAAAACATCAATTTCGTTAAGTGTTTACCGAAACTGAAGCGATTGAAAACATGTTACTATCTTTAAAGTGTTTGTTGTAATCGTCACAGTTTAGTCTTACATCTGTCAGCGTAAAATGGAAATAAAAAGAAGGCAGTAAACTTGTGAGACAAAGGTGTAGATGGGAAGGTAAAATTAAAATGGATTTTAGATAAGCATGAATTGACCGTGTGGACTGGATTTGTCTGGCGAGCTACGTGGTTCCATAAAAGACGAGAGTGTGGAATTTGTTGTCTAGCTCAGCGACAATTAACTTTTCGTGAGGGATCCTACTCCATGCAGCTGTTTCGTTAAACATCTAACACATCGAAAAACATTTCAGCTATTTAATAGTTGTAGATATTTCTCAGGTACTGCTGTACTGTGTGTTGTATGGCGAAGCCCTTTGAGGAGATGATGAAGTTTGAGTTCAGCGTCATATAAAGGCAGAGTAAAATATGGTCTACTCGACCCAAAAACAAACACTTTTTAATCAAGCCGTTCAGTAGTTACAAATGCCCCCCTCTTCTCACATGTTTGCAAAGAACGAGTAGACATTTAATGAACGCTATTCTGTTTCTTATTTGGTAAGTTATTGTCTGAAACTGTGTGCTGATACCGAGCTAGCCTATCGGTAGTAGTAAAGTGTCCAATTAATGCTTTATTAATTTCGGTACTAGATGAAGGTGAGTGGTCAGCTTCACACTCCGACCCCTTGCACCCGAGTAAAGAATTACCCAGTACCCACTGGATAGAAGACTGGGTGGGCCACAGAGCTGGTCTGGATGTGATGCTATATAAAGGAACGAAATTTGATGAAAATCATTTTCAGCTGTTTTGATAAAATCGCTGTATTGTGTAAGGTATTATTAATCTGTAAGTTAGCGTGTTTGTTTCATAGGGCACCGTTTCTGTTTGACAAAAACAGTTAAAAATGCCACACGACTACGTATGCGGCATCCTCTCAAAACACACACAGAGGACGCAAACGGCATTATGAATACCATCTTTTCATATTATTGGGTACGCAAACTCGCTTTCCCACGATGTCTGAAGATCAGTTTATTTTTATTTTTCCTGTGCCTCGTGTAATGGTCTGCATTTAAAATCAGTGTTTTATCCGTTAAATAAATTCCAGACCTTTTACTTCTCCATGCGTCATTCTGCGAGATGTACTCAAGTGTTTTAAATTAGTAGGTAATTGTTTGTAATAAATTCGTACGATTGAACAGTTGCGCTTGGACACTGGGATCGTGAGTTCAAATCCCACTCTCAAGCTATGGATGTTTGTCGGCGTCTTTCTGTGTTGTGCTGTCCTGTGTACAGATAGAGGCCTTGCGACAGGCTGATCACTCGTCCAAATGTCTAATCGATCAAGAAACCTCCAAAAGGAGGCACCCGTGCTCTATGAGAGGCGAAAAGGGCAAGAGAAAATTGAACAGTTAATTATTCTGAGAACATGTAAATATTGTACCCCTTAAGCGTTCTTTTCACAGACTGCATAAAATGAACACATTACTGTGTGCTGTTATCTGACCATCCGTATATGTAATGTCACAAACTACAAATCGTATATTACGAAAGTTCTTCGAACGTTGCCTATCGAAGGTTCTAGGTATCAGATATTCAGTTCACAAAATTGAAAGTAGGCCCAATGCCAGTGATTTGTCGCGGGCTATAAGTTCTCGTCATTTCCTCACTGACGTCAGTGGTAGATGAAATGGGGTCGTTACTCAATTTGACTGCAGAACGAGCTCTAATAATTTTAACTGTGTTATGAATTATATTGTCGAAGAATAATGCTGTAATGCTTCGGGTGATGTATTGATGCGTGTGTATGTACGCTTCTGACGGCTTTTGTGTGCTACAGGTTTCAGTTAGAGAGTAGGTTCGGAAGGATGGACGACGGGTGGGTCTAGGGCTGCAGCGTTGTAATGAAAACTTTTGACTCTGACGTCATTGCTAACGTTCTCTGCCCTGGTAGTTAGGAGGCGGTCTTTTATTTTTATTGTTCTTTTACTTCACTTGGTATCTTGAGGAAACTATATCTTCTCGTAGTTACAATCTGATACGTACTTAGTCTCATAATATTATACACGTTTAAGTTCTGAACATGATTTTATCAAAAATGGCACATTTAAACACACCTTATTTCGAAGAAAGATATAATTTGTATGAGTTTATTATTTCGGCACACAGCCTGCATACGATGCTATGTAAGTGAACATATTTAGTGATGTTTTATAATTTGCTTTATGCTTGGTTCATGTAACAACCATAGGCCTACTGAAATTGTTTTTTGCGGTCTTGTAATTTATGTCGCTTACTTCATGTTCGGATAGATTCTACCAAAAAATGGTGTCGTTAGTAGACCGGTGCAGAACAAAAAGAAGAACACACACACAACCGTTATACAGGAAACTACAACCTGAAGAAATA
Organism: Zootermopsis nevadensis; assembly: GCF_000696155.1. The sequence continues at coordinate 1,709,312 of NW_019059680.1, forward strand.
GAAATCACCGTTCGGCAAATACGAAGAATCGATATATGCGTAATAATTAATAAACTGCCAGACAATAGATGGGAATAATTGAGAATTCGCAGTTTCGAGTTGCATTCTAATTAGGCATATGTTTCTAATTTAAAAATAAACACAGTTTCAAGAATAGGAATTGCTCGAAAAAGCATCAGTAACTTTTATGAGATTTTAGGTTCTCAAGGCTGCGTTTATGCGTGATATGCCCCAGAAATCTCTCAGCTGGTGCAGAAACATGTTGGGAGACATTTCATTATTTTAATATTTAGTTGTAATTGTATATTAAACAAGCTGTATGAGATTGATTTAATACGTCGATATACATAATCACATGTGCAGTAATTGCGAAGCTCATTATACGAAAACATTCCATTGAACAATTTCCTCCGAAATCAAAACAGAACGATTAGTGCAAGAAAAATGGCCGTGGCCAAAAGTGAGTGTTGTGGAGTGATCGGAAGTTTTTACTGCATTTCCTGTATTTCCACTGATTGCAGTTCTGGGGGAAATGAAATTCAGTTTGTTTGGTTGTCATTTCGTTTCGAATCATAGACTCAGGCTTCGGTTGGCAGGTCTTCTGGAGGCCAGCACGCCGCCCTTTCAATTACAATACAACATACGAAGTTCTGTGTTTCTCTGGAAGTAAAATACACAAAGTGACTTGCTTGTGGACATTTAAATATTTGATTTCACTGTAATATATCCTAAAATCAACTGAGCAGAATTAACAGTGAGTGTTTATTTTTTATGTGCAGTAATGAAGATATCTGTTGTTATCTGTATAGTCTTAGTTACCTCTTTTTGAAAAGCTGATAGCTACTAAGCTAGTTATGAAATTTCCCATCTTTGTGGAGCCCGGAGGTTCTTACCGTGTCCATTGTCGTTGTTATTATTTCATTTATTCGCCATTTTACAGGGTATTTCTGTGTACCTGAGACAAACCTTGCCCCTGAGGTACATAGTGCAGCAAATATTTCTGAAATACATATTGCTTTTTAATTCGTGTTACATGCATTACACAGACTTCGTGCGAGGCATTATATATTTTACATGAACGTCTTTTGAATGATGTATGATCTTCATAGGATGGGCGGTTTTCTGAAGTTCGCTAATGTCGTATTCGCCCGGGAAGTTTGACAAATATTTTTTGAGTGACTTTGAGACAGTTCCAGTTACTCCTGTAATTATTATTTTTGTTATTATTGTTCTTATTACTGATTTTATGACCGTTAATTACCAATATGTAAACTTTTTCCTTTCAAAGATCCTTGGTGTTGGTGAAAGGTGAGTTCACAGCATTCACTGCTTTAATGGTTTGTCTCAATTATATTGGATGTAATATTTAATACATAAGATTTTATCTTTATTCTGTATATTTAATCATACGCAGAAAGCAAACACATTTTAGTTTTACCTTTGTATGCAACACCTGAAGATGGCCAGTGCTGACTAAAACATGGAGTGGTGAAAACAAGACACTTAGAAAATAAAAATTGTGTAGATGTAAAAATACCAACTGTGAGTAGAGGGTAACGTTTGTATTCAGCGGAAAAGCTAATGAAATACCTTGTTACGCATACTTGCCTTTCCATTCAAATTTCTGCTTTCATTACATAGTATGGAAATAAATTTTGCACCATTCTTTACCACACGTTTCTCTGAACATTTTTCGCGAAACATGTTAATAAATGTAAACATTCTTGTGCAACAATTTAAATCGTTACTTTGTGATTTCGTCTGTGTCGGAATACATTTGTATAATTTTATATGCCGTTTGTAGTGGCGACCGTACAGGATTGTAGGTACTCTGACAGGTTTTATTAATCTTGTAGCTGTTTAATATCGAGAAACAGGGCCCAGGGGGTGTTTCCTTAAGGTAATTCTGCAGAGTGCACTTTCTAGGTATCTGAAGTGTATTGTCATGAAGCAGGTCTGTACTGTATCCCTGTTCATCGTACTACACCACCAGGATGTGTGTGGGGGAGTTGGGGTCGGTTCGGGAAGCCAAACGCTGATCTTCATCTGGTGACTGCGTTACCTCCACCGCTGTGCGAACAGGTATATACCGGGTGTTCCGTGAAACATGTCAATATTTAGGATGTTAATTTGGCGTCTTCTTCATGCCAACCAACAAAAAAAACTAACTATAAGTAACTAAGGGCGGAGTCCTGCGCAAGCGAAAGACGTCGTCCTAGGCAACACCTTCCTGCGTACGAAACGCATCGCCGGAAATGGTAAACAGAGCCTTATAACTAAAATGGGAATTTGCTTATGCTAACGAGGATTTGAAGTAACTGAATGATTTATACGCCAGCTATCCGAGCGAGCTTGCGACAAGTAATTGAAGCTGATTTGCTTACGAGGGCACGTGCTCGAAAGCGTCCAAAACTCTGCCGCCAACGTTCGTGTCGGTCAGTATAGTTTTTTATGTAAACCCCCCCCCCCCACTCTGGCAGACACATCTCCTACTTACCCCCACTACTACTACGTACTTCTCCGTAGTTGCGACAGAAAATAAAACTCTCACATTTCATAAGTTACTGGCTGCGGGTAATGGAATTATATCACGTGATTATCTGACGACGAATGGGGTCTTGGATAATAAGAGGACTGTAATAAATGCTACACTGGCAGTTGCTAATTTCGTAAAAGTTGTGTGTGATAAAATTGTTCAACAACCTCCTTGTTCATACATTGGAATACTCGAAGCAGTGTAATAGCAAATAATCAGATATATGATAACAGCATTTTTTATTCAGAGTGACTCATAACATTCTGAAGTCTCGCACACTTTTGATGGGACAGCCTGTATATCAAACCGGTCTCTCGGCTGAGTTTGAGCACAACATATCCTTAATAGGTAGGCTTACCGCACAGTTGAATTGCTTAGCTTACAATCTTTAAGTTCCGCAGTATCGAATTAAAACATTTAATTAAACATTAATTAATTTAATTTTAGGTATGGGCGGATTTGCGTACTTTAAGGTGATATTCCGGAAATTTCCAAGATACGCTGAAGAAAACCACGAAGAATCTTTGGAAAATAGATCCGTGCTCGGGATTCGAACACAGTACTCCCCCACCCCGACTCAGACTATAGACTTGGTCGGTATGATGTATGAAACCAAACACTCATTGTGTTGAAAGCTATACTAATACTACGTTGGCGCTTCTTGCAAACTGTCTTACACCTTCGTATTACAAGTCCGTTCACCAGGTCGTAGATTTTACTCCTGTTTCTTGTGGAAGTGACCAAGCCTATAAGAATATAACCATTTGTCGATTTAATGTAAGTTGGCAAACACAAAGAGTTCTCGTGTTGAAATGTTATGGTTTTATCGTGCCACGTCTTGAAGACGCATATGGAGATGGCGTATGACGTACAACTGTTGACGGAGTTTGTGAATTATCGAGGGCTGATGCGAAAGCGGTCATTGTTTTAAGACGCTGTAACTCCAAGGGTGGAATCTAATTCTGCCTTTCCATCTGCGAAACTCAGAACTTTACGTTACGGCATGAACTAGATCTGCTTTATGTAGTTACCGGGATCGCATTGTGAGGACAACCAGGATCCATCTCCATTCTGTCTTAATGAACGCAGAAGGCTTTCTCTCTCTCTGAGCAAATTATGGAAGCATATCATCAGTTGGCCCACACTATAACAGAGAAAGATTCACCTCACTGCCTACTTGATTAACCATTCAAATCTATGTAGCAGATTCCTTTATAAGAAGCTTACAGTCTTTCAGCTAATCCAAATTCCATACCTTTTATGGAACACTTGAAGTTTATTACCGTGTTTACAAAAGACACTCCACCCGTCTGTATTTTGAGCCAGATGAATCCATTCTGAACATTCAAACCCTGTTTTCCCCCGAAGGTCTATTTTAATATTGGCCCTTGCGTCTGCGTGCAGTTCTTCCAAGTGCTCACTTTCCTTCGGGTTTTCTATCCAAAATTTTATGCACATTTCTTATCGCTCGTTTGTGTGCTGCGTGCCCCGCCCATATCATCCTTCCTGATCTGATCATCCAAATAATATTTTGTGAAGAGTATAGATTTCAAAACGACGCAGTTTTTTCAAAATTCCCGCTCATCGTCTCTCGTAGGCTCTGCGCTGTACCGTTATCACACACCCTCAGTTTGTGTTGTTTAATGTCGGAGACAAAGTTTCATACCTGTGCCCAAAATTATATTTTTGTATATATGAGAAATATTTTAATTTTTGCATTTTAGATAGCAAAAGATGGTAGCAAGAAATAAATGTCTGCTACTCGACACGCATAGTTCCAGCTCTTTCTTTACAGAATCGTTGCTGTTGGCCAGTGTTTACATTGGCTATCGATCACCTGAGAACACCGACATCAGCGGCCGCAGTAGCCTATTACGTGCGGTTAGGTTTGGGGTCGACATTCAAGATGACGCTCCGCAATTGTGTTTGCAGCGTTCTGACCAAATCAAAGTCAGTCACGTTTGTGATACTGTTTACACTCTGTTGGCCACTTTGACCTTGATGAACCAGACAGCAAGGTCCTTCAAAACGGCAGTCATTTATAACATTTTAATCCATTATACTCGGCTGTAAATCAGTGGTTTTGCACCGGCATGAAACATACGCCGCAGATTTGTTTTCATTTCTTTGTGCCGTTCCAAGTAAACGTATTCAATTAGAATGAGATTTGTAATTAATTGAGCAAATGTGTGCTGTTGGTTTTTGCTTGGTGTACAGGAGTTAAAAGGAAACGTATGGCATCACGTACTGTAGCCGGGGCCAACCTGTGCACTTCGTTTACGTCACTAGCTTGGGGGTAAAAGGAAAAACGCGCACCAGGTAGCTGGTGGGGTATTAACGCCGTGGTTGAAAAGTGAAGTGTTGTCATTTCGCCATGCTATCGTTTCGGTGGGGTGAGATCATGTTTGTGAAACTTGTTCATCCGTCATTTGTCCATCACGGTGGTATTTGAATGGAGCATCGGCGGAATGATATTAACAGGGGAAAGCCCTGTCCTACACCCATTTTGTCCACCAAAAATCCCACATGAACTGGCCTGAACGCGGACCCGAGCCTTCGCGGTGAGAAGTCGGTGACTATCCACCAGAGCTATTGCATGATAACATGGCATTACATGTTATTACCAAAAGAGGTATTCAGTATTCCTTGAGGCCTTTGTCATAGTTGCGAAGTTTAAACACAGTTCCCTCCAATCGCTGTTAGTTTTGAGTTGTTTGGTTTAAATGGGGCTAGAGTTGTTTTGTTTTCCACAAGATATTCGTTCGCTATATGTTACGAAACACTTGAAGCAATTTAAAGCTAATAGAGGATAAGAAGTTTCTTTAAATGTAATTAAAAGTTCAAGACAAGTAGTAAATTCCGATTTACAAGGCGTACTTCAAAAGCATGTTCCGCTCGCCTGCTGTTACGAAAGGTCTCCCTCAAGAATTTTGTCTTCACCTATTTACTGCTCCCGCCTGGTGCATGTTTAAGTTGATCTGAGTCAGTGTGGTCATGTGAAGCGAATGTATTTTCAAGATCGTCCTTTACTATGAGTTTTACACTTGAAGGTATTTTTATTAAAACAACGGGAGGTGGGGGGAGGTTTCTATGCCCCCTCACACCTAGCGGAAGCATACCACTGAGTAAGGTTTTATTGAATATGTTCAAAGTGGGTGCAGGGGTGGCAAAGGGCTTACGTCCTTATGTGGGTATATAGAAATATATTTAATCTGTTCCGAAAAGTGGACAAGAGTTGTGTGCTGTGTTTTGGTTATAGGATGTGTTTATTTCAGTAAAACCGACTTAAAGCTTGGAACATACCGACAACCTTTCCAGTTTCATGCTGGGAATTTTATCCTTCAGCCAATAAATTCGTTAAATATAAAATGTGGCGTAACGTCTCTATAAAATAATTTAATTATAAGTTGAATATAGTTCCATTCGTGTTTTTGCCAAGCATTGTTGAGTTTATACTAATCAAATTTAAATTCATGGAATCGCACTTAACGTAATTAAATTCCTTTGCTGGAGAGTGGAATGGTTGTTACAGACAGTTGAGGCAGCGGTGCTAGGCATATTGTTTGTTAAACATTCCTGCGAGTTATTGCATATATCTTGAATAAACTAAATGAGTAGACTAGCTAAATAAATTATCTGCAGTAAAATGTGATAACATTCGAAGTAGCAAATTTTTCACTCTTTATCTGAAAATTGAATCTTTAGCATTACAAAATTATCTCACATGGACTTGGGCACATTTGTGGCTGTACCTGTTAAATGAGAATGTAGTTTCTTAAAACGAAGTGAAATGAATGATGCGAATTGTATGTGCAGACGTTTGTTTATTTAATTTGCGCAAAATACGTTTGGAACTGTACGCGTAGTGTAACAATTCTGGCATTATTTGCAAAATTTAATATTTGCCTTGCAAATGGCTCCAGTGATATCAGCTGTTCTGGGTTAGTGAATTTTCGCCTATACGGCTGGGTGATGGTGTAATAACTGAGTTTCTGCACGTTTTTGCGCTGTTTTCTGGCGTTCCCCCAAGCGTTGATTCCCCATGTAACAGCAGTGATGAAGGTAGTGATAACAGTAATAACCTAACCTAACCTAACCCGGTACCTACCCACTCACTTAGGCGCTCAGAGCAGCGTATAGGTTTTTATGTAAAATGCCCTTTCCTGGAGTCAGATTGTAACCAAAACAGGAATACTCGTATATCGACAGATTTTAGTAACAGTCCCCAGTATAAATTTCATGAAAATCCGTTCAGCCGTTCTCGACTTGTTACTTACCGAGAGACTGACGGACAGACATACATCGCAGAACTGATTGGTGCGTCGTTGTAGCCGTTGTACACGGCCCAACAACGCAGAAGGCAGCCATCTTTGTTTGGTAATTGACATGCAAGCATGATGCTACTGTGGATGTACAGGCAATTCTCGGTTTACGAACGAGTTCCGTTCCAAGACGTTGTTCGTTATGTTTATCTTGCATTCTTGAGCTTTTACGATACGTATCGTATGCGTTAGCAGCCATTTTAAAGCACTAAAGCTATGTCCACCTGCTTCTGACCTCTTTCTGTCCTTTTTATGATGTCTAGCGTAGTTTCTAAACTAATACTGCGTCTTTTATTACTACCACCATCAGCACCAGCACTACTATTTCGCTTTGGACCCATGATCGCTTAAATTTTTAAAATATATTCTTAAGTCACCAAATGCAGAACTACACTTGACCGTCTAAGATAACGTAGGCAAAGCAAGTGCTGATCTTATTATATTATAATAGGGGGAATCACCGATTTCTTTCCCACGAGAAAACATTCTACGCGGCGTGGCATGTAAACCAGCGTTTTTGTACTGGCTAGATTAGTTTTATTAACCAAGAACAGTTCAGCATAATTATCTTATAATAATTTTCTGATAATTTTTGTAATAAATACATTTTGTTAAAGTTTTTTTATTTAAATCTTACAATTATGTTCACTATACGTTTGGCATTTCGTTTTATAAGGAACTCTGTCTATTGGCGACTTAAGAAATTTCCAATGAATTGTGACGTTCGTTATAGGGAATGTTCGAAAACCGAGAGTTGCCTGTATTGAAAACTGTAGAAATGATGTCCCGCACGCGAATCAAACTTTAATCTCAGGGTTTTGGGAATACTGACGTCTTTTTCTTAAAAATACACAATAAATGTGTTTACCATGTAAAAGGAGCGTCAACAAGAGTGTCAACCTAGGTTCTTGGCGTTGTTTGTAGCCCGTCAGGAAGATTATTTTATTTTGATAGCTGTTACTTATTCTGAAGTTTACAAACTCGGATCCTTGGGCTGTTTCCTTAACGCAACAGCAGTTTAGTGTCGTTATTTATGTGTGGTAAATTATGTAAAACGGAGGCGAGATGGAAGTGGTTTGCATTATGGCATCACGTTTCTTTTAAAACTGCCGTACTTAAAGGAATTGAGTCTTTGATGCAATCTTTTTCGTATGTGTATCAACGGCATTCTACCACCCGGTAAATAACTTCTGAATCAACTAAGTGATGTTCGTGAACTTGGTGACAGTTTTATGCAGTTGGAGCCGATCCATATTCTTCGCCATCAACAGTAGTAACCAACATGGCGGTTGTGTGCTTCAGAGAAATATGAGAAACACTTGTCACCTTTAATTTGTTCTGTGTTTACTGTTTATATAACGACAGTCAGTAATATGATGAACTGGGAAGGATGTGGAACGAAGCGATTGAGGCCCATTTAAAGCACTGTCCCTCTTAGATTCGACATGTCATGGCATGTCTGTCTGTGCACTAGATAACCGCAGCACGAATTTTCGTGAAATATGACAGTTTTCAGAAAGTTTATTGATATATTTCTATTTTTTTTGTATCGAACAACAATAGCGGACGCTTTGCATGAAGACTACATGCGTTTCTGCACTCATTTCGAGCGTGAGTGTTTGTGAGAGATATAATGATTAAAATAAATACATTTAAACGCAACACACTTTTCGCGCAAGTCTTACGCTTTTCAAAATAATCAAACTAAAGTGATTTATTACATGTTGTGCGGTCCCATGACGTGTGGACTGATCTTGGATTAAGTTTTATGAAGGATGTCCTTACCTAACCTCCTTTATGCCGTTTTAAAGACCATCAAATGTTAATGTTTAGGATTTAAAAATGTGAAGACAATAACAGAGCGAACGCTGCGTTAAGTGTTAGGCTGTACGTACATTTCCTAACTTGTTTTATTTATATCACATAAATATACAGTTCTGATTAATAGTTAAGGAAGGTTAAAGTTTTTTACACCTTATTATCTGTATATCAGTGGCCCTATTTATAGGCTCCGTTAATTGTTGGTTGATTTTTTGTGGGGACCTTTTCAGTCACTTCCTGAAGCGACAAACGTGCAGTGGGTGCGCTGCAGTGTCGGCAGCAGAGCGCGCGAGAGAGCCATCTCATATATCAGTTAAATTGTTTTTAAGTGTGAATTTTAGTATAACCCTGTGAGTTACTCGCTGAAATGTTGACCTATTTCGAAGGCTTCTTGTCACTATGTACAGTTCTTTTTCCTTCACATTGGTAGGCGTCAGTTGGTGTTAACGATTCCTTCGTATTCTGGAGGCCCCTTGGGTTCGAATCTTGACCGAGAGCGACTGTCCTAGTTGAAGTTCGTCTTCTTGTTCCTCCATTTTTCCAGGCATGTCACGGATTCTTCCTTCCGCTTCTTTCCAGTTCGTCGTTCATAATGATCTTATAATATATCGTCCATGTTGTAATTAAGTTGTTGAATAACACAACAGTCTATTATAAATTGTGTGGGACTAAGTAGTGAACAGAATTTATACCTACGATTCATCTGTTGGTTCTTGTAATCTTATAGCAGTAACAGCAACAATATCAACAATAATGCTGTTAAAATTTATGGCGATATTGGATTACGTGAAACTGAGAGTTTGTTTGAAGAAGTAATTTGTAACAGAAGTAGTTTTGTGTTTAACATTATGTTTTCGTGTTGTGTGGTTTGAGTGCTGTACAGCGGAGAACTAGAGGTCTTCACACCGTTGTCTCCCTCACCAATCCGGTCTTGAATTACAGAACCATCTGACGCCTAATCTATCATCATTATCGTCTACGTTGTCATGGTATTAACCGTAATGACGATGTAGGCTACGTTGAGTTAGTCGAGCGCCTTCAGACCTATGCGCCTCAGAAGCACGTATTTTACCTTCATTTCTAAGGAACAAACCCTGTTTAGATGATTTCTGTCTTCTGGGTTGTTGCGCTGTGTAGACTGGTAGATGTTAACCAACGTTTCAGAGGCCATACTGCCTCCCGTCATCAGGGCGATTCTTAGTATGAAGATTTCTGTCTTCTGGGTTGTTGCGCTGTGTAGACTGGTAGATGTTAACCAACGTTTCAGAGGCCATACTGCCTCCGTCATCAGGGCGATGGATCGAAACGTTGGTGCACATCTACCAGACTACACAGCTCAACAACCCAGAAGACAGAAATCTTCATACTCACCGCTGTAAAAACCTCAAATCTTACATAAATCCTATTTAGTTCAGCAACCGTTGAATTGTCGAGGAAATAAAGCAATTGTGGAAGACTTATAATTATTATTAAGATAGCTAAATCAAGGAGAATTACACGGGTCGAGGAATTAAAAATAAATGCAACGTTTTAATCAGAATACATAATGGTAGTGGCCAAGACACAGACGGCAGGATGTTATTAAGAACCATTACAAGCATTGCATGTGGTCCAAATAGTTGGACTTTTATGACGGCAATAACACTCATGTTCCTTACGCAACAGAATTCATAAAATAAATACCGGTCACTGAGTTTCTATGATGTCAGGGTCACCCGTTCTGACTGCACTATAGTTTTTTCAAACTATTTTATCTATTTCACGAAAGTTGTTATGGAGGTTATAATACTGGAGGTCACCTGATTTAAAACTGCTACAGTCATCACCACCATTGTGGCGATTGCCCAGATATCTGAGGTGTGAATGTTTTCAGCGCCATTGTCTATAAGTCGAGAAAGTTTTTGTGATGGCAGTAATTTAGAAACAACAACTACCACGCGAAGGATAAGCCTGTTTTTTTTCTTGGTTTCATAAAGGATAATTGATTAAACCATAGTTAAGCATGTGGAATTTGGTATGGCGAAGATTTATTGATGCGCCTACAAATGGAATGAAGATGGATGTCGTCTGGGTTGTAGCGCCATGACGATGGAGGCAGCATGTACCTCTGAAATGCCGGTAGACGTCTACCGGACTACACGGCGCTCCAACCCAGAAAAGAGCCTTCTTCATACGCCCCGCCGTGAGAACCTCGAATCCTAGATGGAATTAAGTCTCCTCGGGCGATGACCCGTGTAAGTATCGAATTGTAATCCAACATTTCGAAGACTTGTCTCCATTATTGGTGTAGATCTACCTGAACCTGCGCTCTCTGCTGCCAGATGTCAAATAATTCGTTAGTAGGGGTTTGGTTTGTTTAGTTGGTGAAATTTATGGGCGGAGATAAAACACTGAATGACAAATTTTAATTTGTGTGTCTGGAAAAAAAACACTATATTCATATCCTACAGAGGAAAACGGGAGCCCCAATTTACAGTATTCTTGGTAATTATATACAAACACACACACACACAAGGTATTTCAAAAACTAAACAGCAGACTTGCATGAGTAGTGGTTTGGCCTGTTTAAAGCACGAAGAAAGATGTCCCCTCGTGTCCAGACATGTTTCCATCCGAGATGCGAGGTGTGACAGGCAACACCTGGTTGCCTGCTACCAGGGAGCCGTCAATTTTATGGGCACTGCTGCTCGCTGCTAAATGGCAGCCCACGAATAATTCATAATTGCGTATTAATAATTCAAGATTTAAAAAAATGTTTTGAGAAGTAATGCGACTCAGGTTAAATGGACTTATAACTGTTATCCATTTATATTTAAAGAGGTTATTGCGTCGTATGTATATCAACAGAATATACGAGTAGGAATAGAAAAAATAAGATCGATTACATGACTTTGTTCAAATTAAGAGGGATGCACGATGTATGATTTAAATTCTTCCGACCATATGAGGTGTAAATCTATTTTAATTGTTCCACTATAGTATTTTATAGTAATAATAAGCAGATTTCAGTGAGATTTGCAAAATCCAAGAAAGCGCACTTTAAAGGTTTGTGTTCCCCACTTTTGGAATACGCCCACCCTCGTGTGATTCTGTCACAGGAATTCTGTTGTTGGCCATGCACATGTTCACACCACTATGTCCTTTATTTTGCTAACAAATACGATTAGCTAAATTTATTTACTGTCATAGTGTCTTTCTGACTTTCCAATATTTAGGTTCTGTGCGCTTACAAGTAAGCCCCCTCGTACTGGCGTAGGTGCTCATGTGAAGGAAGTTGCAGAATAGAAAAGGCGGAAACATCTACTCGCTGTCATTGTTAGTTGAGTAATAAACAGGAACGAATTCTGATAACGACTCTTGGATTCTGTTGCGAACAAGCTACTATTTGTATACGCCACCTGTCACTTGCCATGACAGTTTTACTCAGACGTGCTTTCAATCTGATGAAGATTCATCTGACTTATGGAGTAGGATCCTTTTTGAGAACGTGATAGTCTCTTACATAGTCAAGAAATTTAATGTTCCGCCTTGTATGAACAGGAAGGCCCATTACAATTTTTTTACAAGCATTCGCCACCGGTCCCTGTCCTGTGCTAAATGAATCCAGTCACACTTCATATATTTAATCTCTTCTTTGATATTACCTGTTCTACATTTAATCTCCCCTTAATGGTTTTTACCTAAAATTATGTACACAATTTATCCTTCCATTTTGTGCCCATGATTTGAAGAGTAAGTTTTGAATTTAGAATCTCACTGTAAAATTTTCTCCAGCCTCATTTTCATCTACTTTGTCATTAGGTGCAGCTGCCCTTCCGTTAGGGCTAGATACCAAGTTCCACGTCTATATAAATAACAGTTTAAGATTATATTCTAATTTACAGTTTAAGATTCTAACTTCGGAAGTAGGTCCTAACCTTAGTAAGAGGATAGGGGAATCAGTTATCATAGTGAGGAATGGATTGTGGGCCTAAATTCTTGATGTATGCTCCATGGCATTAGAGGATGTTGCTATATAAGTCGACTGTAGGGTCTTAGACCTACTGCGTAATGTAGAATACCCGAAGAAATGGATTGTGGAAGGTGACAAATTTGCAGCGGCAGATGCCCAAAAATTCGGGCCATGCAGCCCTCTTGCTTTTGCATTACATCTCCGCGTTTAAAAATTGCGGCATTTTGAATCAACTTTTTGTCTTCCGAAGTTCCCCTGTCCAACGCTCTGAAAACTTGATCTCAGCTTTACAGCCTGATGATGAGAATTTAGACTTTGGAATCTTAGTTCCTTGCCTTCGTGCGGAAAGTCACTCGAACCCAGATCGGGGCAATTTATCTTTATTGCGCTTATTTCACTTCTGTGTATGAACTGTGGAAGTCGTATTACGTGTCTCCAAATCCCTTCCAACCCATTCACAGTTCGTACATAATAGGCCTATAATAATATGCAATTAGCAGTTGTACACACAGTTAAATAAACCAAAAAATAAATAAATTATGTAACGTGAGTATTGTTCAGTTAGTGTTGAAATGCGTTGTACTTCGTCTTTGCTACTCCTGAACTTAGGTACCGCAACTGTACATCTCCCGAGGACCATGTATTTGCTATTAAACCGGATCTTAAAGTCACTCATTTCTCATTCAGGTCTGCTTTCGCCCATAAATTGCTTTAGGGCGAATCCTGTTGGTGGGTTATTCGCTTCTATTCAAAGTGAGTGAATAGCCCTCTACGAGAAAATTGTATTAGTAGAACTATAGATTCAAAACCATGAAAATACAAGGCATCCTTCATACTTGGTATAAGTTCATTGATGTGAACAAAGAGATACCGTATTAGACGTATGCATTTATCATGAAAGACGTACTATCGTGTTAGCCAGTAGACCTACATGATTTATAGGTTCCTGAAGCAGTTTATCTCCAGAACTTTAAACGAAAGATCGGTAAACTTATTACAATGCAAGGAGGCTTATCTGCGCCGTGTTTAGACCTACGTGGGAACTATGGATGGCGGAGACGCCGCCATGTATGTTGGGCAGCTTATAATACAATATGTTTAATAGGCAGACACGGATAGCCGACAGGGGGTGTTCCTCTAGCTTGGAATCGAGTGGAGCTCTAACAACTAACTTTAAAAGTACAGAGTGTCCATAAAAAACCTTTACAACTTCAACACTAAATAAAAAATAATGAGACAAGATAACTGGATGATATTTTTTGCATGTTAAACAACGTCTCTCAAAGTTTTTAAGGGAATTTTGTTTAGTGTTAATAACATAACTTTTGTTAATTGCAGGTGTGCATGTCGACTGACATTTAACATTACAGGAAATGGCTACTCCACAGGAGAAGGCACAATGTGTATCCTGGTTTATCGAGACAAGATCAGATACGTAGGTGCAGCGCAAGTTCAGGACCAAATATGGAAGGGAACCGCCATCAAGACCCACAATTCGTGAGTGGCACAGGCAATTTATGGAGGCTGGCAGTGTTCTGCAGCAAAAAGGCAGTGGCCGACCAAGCACAAGCGTAGCGGACATTGAACGTGTGCGTGGTGCATTTGTCCGTAGCCCTGGAAAGTCCATTCGCACCGCCGCCAGACAATTGGAGTTGCCACGTTCGACCGTCCACAAAGTTCCGCACAAGAATCTGAGACTGTACGCATACAAAGTGCAAACTCTTGAGCCAGATGAGGGGCCACGCCGCACAGTTGCTGTCGACTTGCTGGCTCGAATTTACGTCGAGGAAGGCTTCCTTGAGCGTGTTCTCTTTAGTGACGAGGCAACGTTCCATGTGTCGGGGTTACTTAACAGGCACAACGTAAGGATATGGGGATCCGAAAACCCCCATGCGGCCAGAGAACTTGTGCGCGATAGCCCGAAAGTTAACGTGTGGTGCGGCTTCATGTGTGACCGAATGATTGGGCCATTCTTCTTCGCCGAAAAAGCAATCACAGCCAATGTGTATCTGGATATGCTGACGGAATTTGCTGCCCCACAATTGGAGGACATTCAACAACATGTCATCTTCCAGCAGGATAGAGCACCACCCCACTACAATTGGAGGACATTCAACATGTCATCTTCCAGCAGGATGGAGCACCACCCCACTGGGAGTTGGCGGTTCGTGGTTACCTTAACGAACAGTTTTTGATAGGTGGATTGGGAGAGATGGTCCAATACCGTGGCCACCTCGTTCGCCCAACATAACCCCACTGAATTTCTTCTTTGAGGTTATGTTAAGGATCTTGTGTACCGAACACAGATTCCCGACATCGACGAAATGAAGCGTAGGATTGTGGAAGCCATTGCAATCATTAATGCAGAGATTCTTCAGCGAACATGGAGGGAAATCGAGTATCGAGTATGTGCTACGTGCAACTAAGGGTGCACATGTAGAGGTGTACTGACTTATGTGCATAAAACTTTGAGAGACGCTGTTTCATAAGCAACAAACCCCACCCAGTTATCTTGACTCATTAATTTTTATCAAGTGTTGAAGTTGTAAAGGTTTTTATGTACACTCTGTATAATGCAACGAAATCTTCAAGATGCCTCGGATTTGGGTAGTTGCGGAGCAGATTATGGAAAGGAAAATGATTGAGAGATTTAGGACGTGGATTACTGTTTGCAGCCTTGGCTGAGTCATGGTTTAAAGCCATATAAATTGTTATAATCCTACATCAGATGGCGTTAGTGTTCCATTCATGTACGTTAGATAATTATTTTAAGGAACCTACACAGATAGGTTATTTACCGCCCTGTTGGATTTTGTTTCTTTCCAAAAAGCAGTTTGAAATTATGATTATTATCGGTCTTTTAAAAATCATGTCTGCAGTTCCAGACGTTGGATCACAAAGGATATCCTGGAAATGGACTTAGATTTATTCCAGAACTGTAGAATAAACTCTTGGTATTGTTTGTTGCCTGGCGCGTGCGCTACTGTGGCGTTCGAAAGCATTGACTCCATGGTTCTTTGTTTGCAGTACATTTCTTCTCTGCGAAATAGAAAATTCCCCGGAAACCTGTTTTTGCCTTAACTTTCGAATTTTCACCACTCCGCACAGTTGGCGTTTTAGTCACAATAGTTAATTGTTACGTGAAATGTAATTTAAAATGAGAGATTTTTGATCAGGCCACAGTAACTGATAGACTGGCTTGTGCGTGTTTATTTATTTATGTTGTATTTAACGACGCCGTCCGTATCTTAGACTGTGCACCGACCAGTTATAGGATGATTATTGAATAATTGGAGGGGATATTAAGGGAAGCAGTCGTGGCCTAATTTAGGAAAACAATGTAAAACCTTAGGATAACCGGTCTCCGGACCGAGATTTGAACCTGGGACTTACAGAACACGAAATATTTATATATACATATATGTGTTTGTCAAATTGTAAGCCTAGTAGCCTGTATTTTATATTAATGTAAGTTTAGAGTGAAATGTGGAATATTAAGCGAGGAGTATGTGTGATTTACTTGTTGCTGTGTATAGTAATTACCTTTGTCCCCGAAGCCGCGGCAGCAGGATGATGCTGATGATGACAATGATGTTAATAATGATTCAATTCAATGCAGTTCATTTATTTAAGTGCTTGACAACAGCCAGATAAGGCCAATAACTTGCTTGCCAGCAGTTTAATGTTATATGACGTACGACCGTAAGAAAGAAATTCTTGTAGAAATTTTAACAATTCATATTCTCATTCCCCTCCCGATATTATGCGGTCTTTTAGTATCGTTTTCCTTAGAGCAGGCCTGCACAACTTGAAAATACAAGCGCTTGGGGCTGCAGTCTCGTATTCCCTGTACGATAATTACATTAGTTAAGTGTATCAGAATTTTGTTTTAATTATGTGTAAATAAATACAATAGTGCGCTATATACATTTTTGCGTTAATTAAATTTAAATGCCGATTAATTATTTTACTGTTTCGGTTTACGAGATTGCGATTTCAGTTAACTAACAAGTTGTTATTAGTTTTTTGGGTTATTAGAAAGTACAAACTTTTGTGACAGGTCTGGTAACGTTCAAGAATGTATTTAAGAAAAGAAGAATGTTAGGTTTTTTATGCTTGATTAATTATGAAAGATGATTTCTCAGGGGCCCTGCCGCGGTTGAGCCGATCGCCCCTGGGCCGGAGAAAATGTTCCTGGGGCCGCATGTTGTGCAGGCCTGCCTTAGAGCAACGTTCAAACTCCATTGCTGTTTTTAGAAGCCTCTGTTCAGATCAGTCGATCAATTCCTAAATAGTAATAATTTCGTCTTGCAATTTTATTGAATCGGAAATGTCGTTAAATACGAGAGAACCGGACTGTGTCATTCCATTATGTCTTTTGGTAATTTGATATTATTCTTGGCAATGAATTTAATCAATTATTCACGTCACTGTTTTCGACTTTAACTTTTCAGAATTGTATACATTGTAAAGGGCGAACTGGGGTTAGAGCGACTGGCATGTATCCATACTGCTGTTCCGTGTTGCGTTGTGTTGATGTTAAGCGTTAAATGAGACATTGATGTGGTCTTTCGGGTCGCTTGTAACACAAACTTATTACTCTACGGTGAATGCAATTCAATTACGTAGCAGTAATTGTAGTAAATAATTTGTCGCTGGCTTACTGAGAGATATCTAAAGAAAACGTTTAGTTTGTGTCTAGAGTCGACCATTCAATGTATTATTTAATAATAATTGTAACATTTTGTGTAATATCTGTCAGTTCATAATCCTACCCAAAATTCATAGTACATTTCAGTATTATAGTGAAAAGTTATAAAACTTACATAACGTGGTCGAATTTTTACCGGTAGCTTTTATGCACTGCAAGGCAGTATTTATTAACGTTAAACTGAAATCTTCTCATGAGCTGTTGTATCAGCTTTACAGCATCAGATCGCAGAAACCGATCATTTAAAAGGGATGAAACTCATTTATCGAAGGCTTGTAGTCCTTATGTATACTGATGCTGAAGGTCCTTTGAAATTCAGACTATCGCCTTTATCCTTCAGTATCTTTATCGTCTCTCTCTCTCTCTCTCTCTCTCGCTTGTCATTTTCCCACTCCTTTCACCTTAGAAGAATAAAGACATTAGCCGTGCTACGTACTACGTCATTTCAAAGTTATCATCACCCATGTCGTACTTTTACCTGATGCCTAATGAAATATTACATTTTTGTTCGTCTACTTTCGTTGCTGAGAACGTTTTAGGCTTCTGTGAACGCAACCAAACATTCATCACAGGAAGCGAACGTAAAGTTGTGTTTTATATGACACAGGTAGTTTGCATATTGTAGCCGTGTTGATTAACTCATCAGGTTCTAGCTGCATGACACCATGTCACGCGAACAAGTTACTCCGTTTGATTGTGGCATAGTTTTTCGTCTTTTAATACTTAGGCCGCTAGATTAACTGCTGTGACTGGACTGGAACACACGAAAGACAAACTCAAGTTTTAAGTGACTATGACATCAAAATACGTGCACATTACGTCAGACGATTTGTTAGGTTGACACGTGTGTATTTTCCACCAGAATAATATTATGGGACTAGCGTCATGCACAAAATATCAGACCCACTTTTGCTTCTAATCGTGTATGTTCCACGTGTTTCCAGTTACGATTCTAATTTCTCTGGTCGCAGAAACGGGAAGCCTAACACCCCATTGAACACCATCCTGAGGCAACTACGCCAATCTACATGGCCAGCCCGTCGTATCCTCCGATATTTTATTGTCTAACACAGAGGTTCCGAAACTTTTATACCTTGCGCCCCCCTTCCAGAACAAGTGCAAGAAAACAGATTTGACATAAAATTTACCTATGAGTATACATTTTTTTATAATTTAGTATATATTATTCAATGAGTTTAATTTAAAAAAAATGTAATAAAACATACGCTTCATACCTGGATTAGTGGGGTGGATTTGGTTGCTTCTGTGAACATAACTTATCATACCGAGGTTGGAGTTTTGAAATGGCCGCTCTAAGGTCGTTTTCCAGGTTCATCGTAGGTATAATTAGACTTATATTGCCGTTTACTTCTTAAAACTGCCGATGCTCTATGAGTCTGAATTCTACAGCACTGTAAGACAACTAAACTGCCTCTACCAAGCAAAGGATATTAAAAATGTTTCTCCATATTTCGTTTAAAAAAGTTTTTCATACAAACAACACGTCCCCCCCCCCAGAAAACCACTCGCCCCCTCAGGGGGGGCACACTTTGGGAACTTCTGATACAGTATTGGGTGACTTAAATTACAAAGTTCTTCGTTATGCTATGTCATAAATCGACCGCTTTATTCGTCGTGGATGGGAATACTTTTTCTGGGTACTTTGTTCTGAAATATTATAATTCACATTTTTCTCTCAGATGAAGTGCCAACGTCTCACAACTATAAAAAGTTTCAAAACTATTTCATATATCGTGTTATGTAAGAAAGCGCATTACAATAGTAATATTGCGTCCCGACCCTAAATGATTTTATGTGGCATGCTGTTGCCAAGAAGCTGTCCTTGACTGCAGTTTCGAGATACGTCTTTACAAAAACAAATTATGATTTTGCCTGTTAGGAAACTGGGCCATGGCTTCTAAAACCGATAGAGCAGAACACGTTGCACTGACAGAAAACAGCCTTTTCGTGTGAATGTAATAATTTAAATGACTCTACGAGTTTGTGAAGTAACGCCTCGTAGGGTCAGTGTATTGTTAGTAAATTAAAGTTAAGAAAAGTAAAGAAAAGCTTACATGAGACGTGACAGAACATTCAGTAGGATTTAATTTGAAATGCCGGTCTATGTAATATACAGCTTTGGTTGCTTAATGATCATTTGCTGTTGTTAAGGAATTTTTACCCTTGTGTGATAATATTTATAAACATGTGTGTTATTACCTTTACAGTGTTATCATGCTGTAAAGTTATTTTGGGCATTATTCCGAAAATGGAACATTTGCGACCCCATGGTCATAGGAACATTTTTTCTCATTTTTGGCCCCGGAACACGCACACGAAGTTTGTAAACATACTTCTGACTCACCCTGTATATATATAAAACCGTTGCCACCATAATAGTGTTAAGGATTGCTGTACATGAAACAGTATTTTATTCCTTAGTTAAGCAAAAGTAACTAATGATATTGTTTTGTTACACATCATTACTTAATTTTAATGTTTATATGCTGCTTTGTGGAAACAAAACACTGTTCCTTCATCAATGACCTGTACTCGTACATTGTTCAGTAGCTTTAGATTTCTGCCTCCTCATTCCTGACGGGCAATTGTTTAGAACCACTGTGATCAGAAACAGTGATCCTTCAGTTACATCTAGTGCAGTTAATGAGAGATCTAATTCTTGAGGAGAAAACAATGGCCACGCAGTTTTGCCTGCAAGTGAAGTGTACGTATTCTTTCATATAAAACATTGGAGGTAGTCTTTTGCAGAGAAGCAAAAACTTAGCAGAAAGTCTGTACGATTTGAGGTTTTCACGGCGGTGAGTCTGAAGATGGCTGTCTTCTGGGTTGTTGCCCCGTGTAAAGTCGTAGAAACTCGGAAGGCTGCTATCTTAAGCAGAAAACCCTTAATGTAAACTGGGTGGAATATTAAAAGAAACAGGTGAATAAGTAAGAATCGGTCAAAGAAGCAGAACGATATGACGGCGAAAAGGTCAAAAGAACCCGAAGATCAAAGGCAAATTGAACTAGAGCAAAAGAAAAGGAACTAAAAGGAAATAACATAAAGAAAAGCAGAGGGAAACTAGGCTACACACAAACATATGAACAGATTTGGAGAAAATATTGCAAGAACTGAAGATGAAAAAGAAAGGACCCTAGTGAAGTTAAGAGAAACACAGTCGAAAAAAATTTAAATAAATGTAGGAAGGAAGAGAGAGAAGTACCTTCAGAAACAGATATATATGACGAAGAAATTTTCATAAGAAACCGTCGAAGTGAAACTGTCATTTAAAGACTTTCGCGCTTGCTAACAACGGAAAGATATGCATTTAACGCTGTTTTTGATTGAAAGGGCAGTTTCTATCTGAATCCTCTAATAAATATGGGATTAACTAAATCTGTAGTACCTTTAAAGCCTGCGTCATGTTGATCTGCATAAAACTGCCGAAGCAACGATGATATCAGTATTATATTGACAGTTGGAAATGTGCCATCGCAGAACAAGCTTATCACTGATGCACGGTGAATAATAAAGTAAGTAGGATGTATCATTAGCCGAAGCTCGAAAGCCCAGTAGACTTCTCGTCCGTGACCAGTGAAAAATCATTGATTTTTTTCGATAATATTTTCCCTCGCTCGTTTTTATTTCTCCACAGATACCGAACAGTAATTTGTAAATGGCGTGGAGATTTGGGCTCTTTGTTAACGCGACACTGGCGTGTTTGAACGTTGGGATGTAGGAAAACGCCTAGCGCGTGACCGTTTCTATTCTTAACTGTGTGAATGGTCAGTAGCTTTGTTTCTTTTCGACTGGTTCGCCACTTGTAAGATGTAAAGAGTAGCCGATAGTGGGAATTTATGTCTCCACAGTGCAAATCAGTTGTCCTATAAGTTATTGTTCATGACGGTTCGTGTTATGGAGGAAATGAACCACGAGTAAAATTGTTGTCTGACTGGTGAACTGCTGAGGCACCGTGTTTTGACACCTACCAAAAACAAAGAATGAAATTAAATTGATGTATCACTTATTTCTTATGCAACTGTGTGACATATTGTCCGCAGACTAGCCAGGAGAGTTTATCTGAGTAGTTGGGCCTCTTTGGCATGAAATGATAATGATTGCTCTGGTGGCGAAGACGCCTTGCATTTCGTCAGTATGTGACAGTTATCTGAAGACGGGATTATAGCCGACTCCCGAAACGTCGTGCAGGCCTGTATTAGATATCTCATATTTTTGAAAATGTCTATCGTAGATCTTATTGGCACGATGTGCGGGACGTATTTTCTACTTTTTTTTTAAGTATTGCGTCATTTTTCAGGCGCTATGGAGCGACTGATAAATGCAGTGGTAGGATGAAAAGTGTAACCTGTCCGCCATTTAGGCTTTACTTTTATATAAACCTCATGTACACCGAAATAATGTGGAACGTTGTTGTACGCTTGAAGGAAACAGGTCCACAAAGTATCCAAGTGTTAAATATTTCTATCTTTATTCAGAGGCTAGGAACAGTTATAATTTAAAAACATATACTGTTTACGTCAGCTTCCGAGCATGAATTTCATCAATACAGATTGCAGTTACGTTAAGTCAGATATAAGCTCAGAGCTTCGCACCGTCAACGTGTTAATAGTCGTTTGCATGCAAACTATGCGTAATTTGTAGTCTGTGTCTGTACCAAATTTTGCATTCCTTGCTCCTGTTAAGCGTTGGTACTCACTCTCAAAACAGAAGTGAAGTGCACTTTTAGATTTTTGGTCGCCCTCATGTTGCTTTGCATTGCACGATAATGCTCCATTTTTTTCGCAAATCTGTCCCCTGGTTGAGCCTGCCTCATACCTGGGGTTAGCTCAACGTGTAGGGTTTCTGTTATTTTTATTTTTTACTTGAAATCTGAAGCAAATCCACAACGTTTCTAGAGATGGATTTGCTTCAAATTTCAAGTAAAAAATAAAAATAACAGAAACCCTACACGTTGAGCTAACCCCAGGTATGAGGCAGGCTCAACTAGGGAACTTCTTCTTCTTCTTCTTCTTCTTCTATGGTTCTCCAGGTTGGGGGTTGTTCGCAAGGCTAACAACCTTGCACCGTAAAAAGGAAGATGTTTCGAAACCTCAATCAAAGCCTCGGACAGACGGACCTAACAGAGGACCGAATAGAAGAACGGTGAACCATCCGCACGGCCGACGCCCGATCTTGGTGGCGATTACACCGTAATGGAACTTGACACCACAGTTTTTGATAGTGAGAGATTGATTACCGAAGTGGAGAAGAGGCCGGCACTGTACAATAAGGTCATGCCAGAGTACAGTGACAAGAATAAAGAAAATTAAATATATAACTTTTGCTTCTTACCGTAGAGTTACTGCCAGTCTTTCTTCTGGCTGCACAGACCTCCTCATTACAGTATATTTTGGTAGGTAATAGATGGTCCAATCTTGAACAACAACTCGTCGAAACTGCTGCTACTCATTCGAAAGTATCCGAAGAATTTCTTTGGATACGTACGCAGATCTTCATATAACTTGTGAAATTGGCCTTTCAGCAGTCTTTGACTTACAAGTGGATGTGCCCAAAATTTCCTTCTTTGCTTTGCCCTAGCTCTTAGCACCAAAGAGCACACAGCGTCAGTCTCAACAAAATACATGCCTCGACTTATCAGGCTAGAGCACACGCCAACTGTTTCCACAGAACCCAGCTCCGAGATGAAAAGAAAACGCCGACAATGCGTTTATTTCACTGTCCGTGTGAGCAGGCAACAAGAATATGCGGTTGCGGTAGTTTTACCGCTGCGGCAGAAAAACCGCTCGTTCGCGCTAGCTCTAACAGGCGTTACTGCGTGGGGAACCCCCAGGCTGTCATTGTTTGACTGGGAATCTCCTGACAGCCCACAACCGTGTGGGGAATCCGCCGTGTTATGATCAGGCGCCAGACACATCGCCCACCAAAGTTTTGTTGACCCCAAATACTTCAGACGTCAAAGGTCAAAGATGAAATTGTGTTCTGTTTGAGTTTGGTGAAAGTGGAGAATATTAAGATGTATTATGATTATCACTTTGCGCTCTATAGGAGAGCGCATGATGCTGTCATTACAAGAGACGTTGAGGTTCTGAGGAAGGGTGCAAATGGAATGTACTAAATCTGCTATAAGACGAGGAAACTACTTGAAATATGCATTCTAGACTGTTATAAGGACACGGAGCCATGGTGTTGCACCGTGCAAGGGTAAACTGACAACTCGAGTACAAAGAGTGGCCGTGAAAGATTGAAATCGTTAGCGAAGCAGCCGTGTAAATGGAAGATAGAGTGCAATCAGACGCAATGTTATTGTCTTGACATGACGTGCAGTGCCTACGTCCAGTGAAGAACGGTCATGATCATCATCTGCACCGTTCGTTTTGTCTTAGCGGGTCAGACAACCGCAAGACGAATTGAACACGAATGGTTCAGAGGACATCATCCGAACCGTAACGAATTGTCTGCTTTCGTCTATCTAGAAACATTACTCTTACTTCGTCGGATACTTCTAACCCAAATTCCCGAAACAAAATGACGAAGTTGTCTCTTAAAAAAGGCACCTGCTCCAAAACTGTTCATGTGATGAATATCAAAGTGCAAAAGAAAATCAGATATTTGCTTCTGCGAACTTTAGAGCAAAACTAATTTTAGGAAATCGTGTTAAAATCCAGCCTTTAGCACACATAAAAGACGTATAAGTGTGTCTGTATCTTAAGTACACGGCTACTTCGGGAATCAGTTCCTTATTGATATTCTGACCACAATATGCAATATAATAAAAATAACACTTATTAGTGGTTCAGTTCCAGGATACGCGTAAACTAGGTGTAAGAAAACCCTCGTAGAGGGAAAGGTTGTGAAGCTGCCTCTCCTTTAAATCGAATGAATGCAGGTGAGAGTATTTCGAGAATAGGGTGCAACGGATAAAGTAAAAGGGTGATTGAGAAAATTAAACAACGTAAGGCTTCGTAATTTATATATTTTGCCTGTAAATGAGTGCGTAGAATTTTGGTCGAAAAGTCTCAAGGTACTAGAAACTTTGGAGACAGAGGCGTAGATGGGAACTCCATAGTAAAATGGGCATTAGAGAAATGGGATATGAAGGTGCAGTTTACGCTAAATTTGCTTATGGTAAGTTCCAGTGTCTGACGTCTCTGGACACGATACTCAAGTAGTCTAAAAGTGTGGAATTTGTAAGTCAGTTGGTTGTAAGGAGTCCATAACCCTCATTGTATTACGTATATTGGTTAGGTACGTGTTGCTGTGTCTATAAGGAAATGTTGCTGTCAAGTCTTATATAACAGTATGGCCGTGGACCCGCCGTTCTGTAGTGAATTTTGGTGTTTTAAACGATTATATAAAATGCGTCATTCTTACCATTGGTAGATGAGTTTATAATATACAGACATACAAATTAACGTGGGAAGCCACAGTGGTTTATTGTCATCACACCAAGCAATTTAGCGCGATTGAAATTTTGTTTTATTCCATTTCCCATGTACAAGAGAGCAAAACTTTTAATACTTTTTAAAAGATTTGTCACCATATAACAATTCAGGATCGTCCTGTGAATGGAACTAGCGTTGCCTTTATTTCAGAAGTTCGCACGTTCTTCGTATTTATGTCATTAATGACAGAAAATTAACTGCTTGGCCTGTTGATATTTCAGATTCTCCACTGGCAGTGTGCTCATATCTAGTTCATAAAACCTGTCGGTCAGTATAATAATTGTGTAGATATTTCAGTCAAGGTAAAATCATACAGACACATTCAGCTCGCCTGCAGGTTCTGAAGGAAATTCGGTTTATTTCACATCCAACCCTACTTGTGTATATTCAAATATTGCCCCCTCCAACCATCTACGGCTTTATCTCCAGAGTTGTTAATTCATTTGTGTTTTTACAACTAAAACTCCAAAAGTTGCTCGTTTTTTTCAAAAGAACATAATGTGTGAATTTAATTAAAACTTTTGATAGCGTAAAAACAAACGAGGCACGAACTTGCTTAGATTAGCCTCGATATGTTCCAAGCATCGAAAAAGGACATGACGTTTTGAACTTATTCTGTTGTTAAGACTGTATACAAATGCCACGTGTGTTGAAATTGGTGGCACGTAGCGAAACGTAAGCTGGATTTAGTGGCAGTTTACGTACGCTAAATGAGAGAGGAATTTACCCACGATTTTATTATTTTCGCGGAAACGTTGAATGTCAGTCGTCACTTTGAATTATATGTAAATGTAAATCCGCTGTTAAAGATTAGAAATATAATTATAGGATGCCATTTATAACAATAAGGTCGGTAGTGTGATGTGAATGTTTGTTACGAAGGGAAGCTGAAACTGACGGTATGAAGGAATGACTTCATGATGACGTGTAACTTATTGATCAGTTTCGTACGAACCATATTATTATGCTTTTAAAAATATTATTGCCTTGAGAAATATATTCAAGCTTGCAGTTGTAAATTAAATATGACACAGAATTGCAAATGATACTGGACTGAATTTACCACGAAAAATATAATTTTAAGAAATAAAACAATACCGCATCGCACTAAGTTAATATGAAATACTCTGGTGACTGTAG
>NW_019059680.1:1736944-1752429 GCF_000696155.1 Zootermopsis nevadensis
CCGTACCGTTTGTGAGAGCTGAATGTGGTACAGATAATTGTTTAATTGCTTCGAATTAACTGATTAATAATTAGGTGAATAAAGCGTAAGTTTAATATTAAGAAATTTCAAGTTAAGCTGTGAAGATTTCTGTCTTCTGGGTTGTTGCGCTGTGTAGTCTGGTCGATGTTAACCAACGTTTCAGAGGTCATACTGCCTCCGTCTTCAGGGCGATGAGTATGAAGATTTCTGTCTTCTGAGTTGTTGCGCTGTGTAGTCTGGTCGATGTTAACCAACGTTTCAGAGGTCATACTGCCTCCGTCTTCAGGGCGATGAGTATGAAGATTTCTGTCTTCTGAGTTGTTGCGCTGTGTAGTCTGGTCGATGTTAACCAACGTTTCAGAGGTCATACTGCCTCCGTCTTCAGGGCGATGAGTATGAAGATTTCTGTCTTCTGAGTTGTTGCGCTGTGTAGTCTGGTCGATGTTAACCAACGTTTCAGAGGTCATACTGCCTCCGTCTTCAGGGCGATGAGTATGAAGATTTCTGTCTTCTGAGTTGTTGCGCTGTGTAGTCTGGTCGATGTTAACCAACGTTTCAGAGGTCATACTGCCTCCGTCTTCAGGGCGATGAGTATGAAGATTTCTGTCTTCTGAGTTGTTGCGCTGTGTAGTCTGGTCGATGTTAACCAACGTTTCAGAGGTCATACTGCCTCCGTCTTCAGGGCGATGAGTATGAAGATTTCTGTCTTCTGAGTTGTTGCGCTGTGTAGTCTGGTCGATGTTAACCAACGTTTCAGAGGTCATACTGCCTCCGTCATCAGGGCGATGAATATGCTGTGAAACATTTGACAATTCATGAACTGTGAAGCAAACGTTCAAAAGAAAGGACAGGCCATGAGTAGTCAGTAGAGACAAGGATTTTCAGCCCCGTAGTTTCTGAAGAATTTTTTGAGTTAGTAAAACAAAGGAAACTGGCCAACTTGCAGAAGCTGGCACAACATACATATCTATTTATCAATAGTTTATTTAACGACGCTTTTTCAATAGCTCAGAGTATGTAGCGTCGAATGAGAGGATGATGGTGAATAATGAATTGAAAAGGGTATGGAAAGAAGCGTCCATGGCCTAATTTAAAGTAAAAAACCCCAGTCAGGATAGCTGCTCTCCGACCCGAGTTTTGAACCCGGATCCTCCCGAATAAGAAGCATTTTTGTTAAACATTTGACCACGACGTTCGGTTAACAGCCATTTGAATGATCGTTTCTGTTATTGTCAGGTACTGGCGTTATTCCGGCAGAAGTTCTGCTGCCAAAGTTAATTCCGCTGCTAGAAATGCAATTATTGGTGTTTTCTTTGCTGATTTCGACGTAGTAGATCAACTATAGATGCAGTTATGTAGTTTGCGGGTATGAAGATAAATTTGAGACACATTGGCAACGCTTATGATTCCATTCGGAGTACGTTCTTTACATTATAAATTAATTACAAAGTTTGTGTAAGTGCGCTAAATATTTATAGGCTGGATTACAGTTTCCGAGTCGACTAAAGCAAAGTTTTTTCCTAACTCAGTATTGATTTTCCTCTTTATTTTATGATAAACAAGTCTGAGATATTCAGAAGAAATTGCAAACAAAGGAACAAATCAGTTTTTAATTCTGATGATGTAAATTTGTTGGATTAATACACAAACATAAAAAGCAACGCGCAAATTCTCTTCGTAGTCATTTAAAACGTCGTTCCAGAAATTAATTTGTAGATAATTGTTAGGCCTATGTTCGACTACTTTGGAGAGGCAATGAAACAACAAAGTAGTTTTATAAAATGAAGATCTGCGAATATGCATTCATCAGTCGATTGCAGGATTTTTCATTGTCGTGTCTAATACAGATCTAGGAAGTTGCGTTCTAATGAGTTGGTTAGTAGGATCAGAATTGTTAATTAACAGGACTTGAATAAGCGAATGCATAATAACTGCAGTTTCTTTTTTGCAGTTTTACTGAGCTATATTGAACTTACATATAAGCGCTCGTTTTGATAAATAATCTAAATGGGCTGTTAAACTAATATGGTAGGTACTTGGCATTCGACCGTCAGTGCGAAACAGATGCTTTCTTCATTTGATTGGGAAACATTGTGGAAAGAGATTAGTCTGGAAACCAAAGCGTTAATGGAAGGATAATATTGAATAAGGAAGTAATTAGTGAGTATATGAATGGGATTTGACCGGCTCAGGACAGAATCCGACGACGGGCTTTTGTGATAAAGGTGTCTTATGTTCTGTTTCCACAGCAACCACAAATTTAGTAAACATTTCAGTCCTTGTGAACTGCTTAGGCCCTAATATGCACAAACTATGCCCTAAGCCTTAGGGCATAGTTTGTGCATGTGAGGTAGTACGAGTTGATGGTTCCCTTACGTTTAGAACGTGTACTTTACAGTCATGTCGGAGGCGTTCTTACTCTGGTTTCCGACAACAAAATTTAAATGTTATGTTTTCATGTCCGTGTTACAAAACTTGGATTGTCGTACTCATTGGTATGACGCTTAATAGTCTTTAGGTGGTTACTAACGGTGTTGATAAACCTGTCGTCATTATATTAAGGGTAAGTTGGATTGGTTAGAAATATTCCAAGTCTGATGTTAGATTATGTCTTCGGTTTTTACCGGCTCGGTCTGCATCCAAATATATAGCATAGCTGTGTCCTGTAATAAATTCTAGTGTGGGGAATGGTGGAAGATTTATGTGACAACGAACATGCGAACACTGTAATTAACCTGTCGTAAAAATAGTGTATGACCCGAACCATTGCCAACAGGTGGCAGAGAAATGTTTCAGATTGTATGCCGGGAGCGATTCCACGTATTATTATTTGAAAAATGTGCTGAATTGTACAAATTATGTACAATACAAATTAGACTATTTATTGCGTTCTCTTGTACAAAAGAGTGGGTACCCCTAACACTTATCTTTTTCGGCCCCGGCTGTTTCTAATAACGCTACCGTTTTTCTGTACGATGCGCATTCTTGTAATTAAGTGTGCCCCATTTTTCCAACTTTATTTATTCGTATGTATTACTGATATTATTCTCCCATTTTTCACGAGCAAATGTGAAAAAAATTTCACCCTTTTAGTTGATGTAATTTTATACAGGTATTTCCTATATCTATTAATTCTAGTTCATTAATATTTTATTATCCTCTTACGAGCTGCATCGTAATATTTAGCTACTTACTACTCAGATATTGTCTATACAGCTGCAAGTCGTGAAATTGCCAACGAATCTTAGTAGTTGAGTACAAATGAAAGGTACTTGAGTGAGAGGTAGACAAATACGGAGTACCAAAACACTTTTCAAACTTTTCTCCCTCATTTTATATATATTCGGTTCGCATCCTTTGCTGGCAGGATATCGGTGTCCGCCCAATAGACCGGACATAAACCCCAGCGACTTCTTAGTTTGGGTTTACCTTAAGGAAGAACGGTTTAAAAACAACAACAAAGCTTTAAAAATGCAACTTAGGGCTCTCATTTTCTAGTGTGTGGTAGAATTACGGAGGACATGTGCCTTCGAATGATCACGAAGTTGCACAACAGGAAGATGATCATGTCTAACTAACAAATTAGATGGCTTATGGAACCCGAAGGTTCATTACCGAAATAATCAAAGCCCTCCACCGGACCTTGTCCTGGACCAACAAAATCCAGTTTCCTTCAACTCCTATCTCCCATAGATCCCGTCTGACATTATCCTCCCATCTACGTCTAGGTCTCCCCAGTGGTCTCTTCCCTCAGGCTTCCCAACCAATACCCGGTGCACACCTCTTGTCCCATCCATGCGCGCTACATGCCCGCCCATCTCATTCTTCTCGACTTAATCACCCTGACAGTATTGGGGGAGTAGTGCAGATTTTTAAGCTCGTCATTGTGCAGTTTTCTCCACGCCCCATCGTCTTCTCTCCTAGGCCCAAATATCCTCGAAGATGATCATATTAAGCGTGTAATCCATCAAGGATCAATCACCATGAATTGTTCTTTGGGTTCATTATATGAATAATAAAGCTATTTTTTAAACTTTCGCTCTGTACATTTTACTGTTTAAAGAGATAGCATGCTTAGTTTTGTTTAGAGCTGTACCATGAAATTTGTTATTCACTAAGCGAAATGTAAACACGTTGGAATTTAATTTTAATTACAAAGTTTTGAGGGGTGGGCTTGATGCTGTTTTCAGTAAGTCTGTTTATTCATAATTGTTTTTAAACTAACTAAAAGTTAAAATAAACAGATCAGACCCCTTTGAACAAAATTCTAATTCTGCTCTAGTTTTAATCGTCGAATAATAATCAATTCGGTATTAGTGTGCTGCATCAACATGAAGATGGCAAATTACAAATACAGCACAAAATTCAATTCATTTATTTCAGTGTTTGCCAACGGCAAGAAGCCAATTACAGGCTAACCCTGATAATACATATAAATAATAGTAAATAATAATGAAAAATATTACCCAAACAAAGAAAACAAAAATAACGAATACAATGAAATAACTAATATTGATGATGATTGTAATGATAATTAAATTATACATTAAAATTATGCTTTATACATTCAAGTACAAAACACATAATAATGCTTAAAGTACTAAAAATATTGTCAGTGAGTAGATTTAAATAAAGGATTTACGTTGAAATGTTTGTTATGAAACATGTTAACGTTAGTTATGTTAAAAATCTCATTAGCAGCTCATTTCAGAGGGGTTCACCACTAGTCCGTATTCTGAGCTAATGGTAGTGTCTTATTTGAGTAGCCGGTGGTTGTGCAATTGTCCAATGAATTCCTTGTTAACAGAATTCCAGGCTCATCATCCTCGTATAAAATCCCGCCAGGGCAATGTCGCCTTTTGTGAATTTACTTCAGTTCACATCACCGCAGTGCAACACGCATGCCAACACGTTACTTTCAATGAATAGTTCCATTTCTCGCCACATACGCCTTGGTTGGGATGCACTTCAAGTCCAAATATACTCCTAAGCAGTTGGTTTCTAGGTATGTTTAATCTTTGTTCAACCGTCTATGTGAGATACCACGTTTTGCATTCTCACCATAGGAATGAAAGTGATATTTTATTCGTGCCTAAAGATTGTCGGCTGTGAGGATGCGAACTGAATTAAATTTACTCTATTGGCAAACCTTTATTATGACGGTTTTATAACTCCTTGTTACATAACATCGTATATTTTGCATGGTTGAAGAAGGCTGTCTTCTGGGTTGTTGCACCGTGCTTTCTCCATCCATTATCAGAACCCTGATGAAAGAGGCGGCGTGCACCTCTGAAACGTCTGTAAACCTCTACCAGACTACACGGCGCAACAACTCAGCCATTTTTTTACCCGTCGCCGTGAGATCCTCATATCTCACTTTTGAATAACTTGTTAGTAACGTACTAACTAACTAGATGGCTTACCGAACCAGAAGGTTCATCACCGAATTAACCAAAGGCCTCCACCGGACCCTGTCCTGGACCAACAAAATCCAGTCTCCTTCAACTCCTATCTCCCATAGATCCCACCTGACATTACCCCCGACAATACTGGGGGAGGAGTACAAATTTTTAAGTTCGTCATTATGCAGTTTTCTGTTAGTAACGTACAATGTCGTTAATTAACAACGCCTGTACTGCAGGAGTCGAATAAGTGTCGAATACAGATAGCAGTCTGACTGCACACTGAAATGAAAAGGATTTTTACCTATAAAGCAGAGTGGCCTAGTGACTTCCACCACTTTTTTCCATGGAACAATTGCTGTCCTCTCTCATCTCTGAGGTATGCAAAACACACTTGTAATGCACATCAAGTTTGCTTTGTTTAATTCTGAAGTAAGTCTTACTAAGAGACATTAGATTGTATTCTCATCCCATCATGGTCTGGAAGTACCATTTGAAAATCCTCTTAGGTTTAGACTCGTACTGGGAGCGATGTGCGTCGTGTGTCACTAGCGTCATCTACCGCTCTTGGGATTCAAGTATTCGGGGTGTTCTTATTGCTTTAGGCTACACTCAGTGATGTAGCAGATGTGGATGGTTGGCGGGGGTTGGGGAGAGGAGACGACGACATGCTGTAGACACTAGTGACGTAGGCCAGGGCGCCTGAACCTAGGGGAGGTTTGCTGTTGGCCCCCTCCCTCCCTCCCTCCACCTAAAGCGCGCCACGCCCCATGCCGCGTATCCTGCACACAGGCTTTCCATAAGCCTACAAAACTAGCGTATCGATTGTTGGATGGGTTGAGTAGGTTAGCATTTCTGCCCTTGCGTCTGGCCCTGTGCAGGATCGCGGGCTTGTCTCAGGGTCGGCGTCGTGTCTTTAAAACTAACAGCAGCAAAATATCTTAGTCGGTGTCATTACCCGTCTTTACAGAACACAGCTGATTTACCCGAGGCGTTTTAGTTCGTTGTTGGTTTATTTTACGACGTTGTTTCAACAGCAAAGATTGTATAGCGGTTGTGATAGTAATTGGTAATGTAGGAAGAGGCGCTTGTGGACCAAGGTATTATGTATTTTCGAAATATTTTCTAGAGGGACGAGGGAAAATCACGAAATTCTCCTCCCCGTATATTTCACATTTCTAGCCCGTCTTCAATTCCAGGACATTCCGTGCCATTTAGGGGATGATATTAAAATGTGAAGCCTCATCGTATCATTTTTTCTTCGTTTTGCTTTGTTTTTAACTCATTAAAGCAAGATTCTATTGGTCTAGTTGTGGCGTTCCAGTAATTTCATCTGCAGTGAAGCAAATGCCACAACTAATTACATAAGTTTACAGTCGTGGCCGACTAACCATTCCTTATAGTGCTGAGGAAATTCCATTTAAAAATAGATTAGGCTGTTTGTAGATTTTGTTAGCGTACATTGTGTATGTTCGATTGTCGTTATAAATTGACATTCCTATGTTGAGTGGCATTAAACTCTGAAATTAATCCATGCGGGATTTTTTCACCGAGTTCTCTGCCACCTCACGCAAGTGCTGCGATAGGTCCGGTAATACATGCATAAATATGTGCACGCGCGCACACACACATGCATACATGCACAGCTACACGTGCCGTCTTTATGCATGAAATTGAAGACTAGCGGCTGAGCAAAACTTTTGTATTTATTCCATGTGGAATTTACTGTTACTTCCATCATCACCGAATTGATTTTTTAATTTAATTACTCGGAATTTATAAACGTCGAATAGGGTAGGAAATGATAACGCTTAATGCACAGGGATGAACTTGGTACGGGGCTGCCGTGATAAGTTTGCAGGTGTTATACTTGCATTTGTCTAAAGAGACTTAGTAAAGCCTTGGAAACATGCGGATGTTTCTTCCGCCGAGATTCGAACCCAGTAGCCTGCCTCCAAGAAATAAAGCATACGCGTTCACGTCATACTGGCCTGCAACACGTTCTGTCATGATCGTGCCGCAGGTTCGACCCAGACGCGAACAAAGCAGGGGTGACGGGTATGAACCACAAGGCCAACACCCTTGCTCGGGCATGGTAACAGTGTGCAACCGGAAAGATTGCTCTCGTTCGTAATTCACCTTTACAGGTGCCAGCAAGAAAGTATTTTCGGCTGACTTCCCACAGTCTGCACTCAGTCCACTTGTGGTTTTGTTTCTTTAATGAATAATTACTGATACTTTTATGGGTCTTGAACATTTCTGTTAATGAAACTTATCTAAAATATATAAAATCATGCATACAAACAAAACTGTTTACACTTTGAAAAAACACTTAGTATCAAATGCGTTTCTACCTCAAAAGGCCATCATCAGTGTGATTTAATAGACAGACAAATGAATTGATGTTCATGCCACTGATGATGACCTCTTGATGTCGAAACGCGTTTGGCACTAAGTGTTTTTTTTCAAAGTGTAAACAGTTTTGTTTGTATGCTGATGCTATGTATTTCAGATAAATATTCAACACTGCACGATATGCAAGGTTTTAAGATTGTTAATGTAAACGAATACAGCAACTTTCTAAAGGAAGTAGGCCTAAGTAGCAAGATGTAAGAATGCACTAGACAAGAAAGTAATAGAACTGGCAAATGGGTTGAAATATTTAGGAAATACAATACGAGCCCAGAAAGCGACGCATATTTGGGAAATAAAAGAAAACTTTATGGACCTATGGGAAATTATTTTCAGACGTTTCAGTAAATGTATGTCCATTTTATCCAATATATACACAATACTGGTTTAAGGGGGTAGAGTGGGGGTAAATTGATAGCTCAGTTAATAAAGCGACCACGCTACGGAGTGGATAAACGGGGTTCGACTCTCGGCAGGGCAGAACCTTTCTCTTCGCCACAACGTCCAGATTGACTGTGGGGCCCACATTGCCGGTACCAGGCAAAGGGGACAGATTATGAAGCTACCCGTTCTGCACTCTCCGTCCTTCTTAACCTATTCCAGAGGTTAAGAATGCGTGCAGCTATACCTCCTCCCCTCCGTCTGCATGATGTGGTGCTTAGTTAAGCACCAGGGAGAAGTTTGCTTTTTATTTGTTTAACGGGCAGTAAAATACGATATTGGACATGGGCAAGGAGTGACAGGCACCAAAGTGGATTCGAAACTGCAGATCCTTAATCTGGATGTCAAAGTAAGCTTCTCTTCCCGTGTTAATGTCAGCATTGCGCGAGTGTTGTGTCAGCTTAGTTTTAAACTGTGAGTGTGGAGGTAAGTTGTCAAGTTCCACTTCCGCTTCCGCCATTTTTGCTCCAGGAAAATTCCGCCGACACCTGTTGGTTGTGAACACAGAGGCGCTGCGGACGTGATAATGAATGGAAAAATTCCGTATGTCTGTGTCTGAGGTGCCATGCTGTTTTTTGTTCACACGTATATTAACATAATCATTGACCTTCAAGCTGGCCTTTTCCGTCAGCATTTAGTAGCCAGTTCAGAATATCCTGTCCCTCCTTGGCAGCCTTCTGACTTATATTCCAGAATATTTATTCACTGCTTTGTCCTGTAGATATTTCATAGGATAATTCTCATTTATTTGCGGTTTTTTAAATATAACTTTTGCAGAATTCTTGGGTTTGTTGTGCTAAAGGTAAGGGTACAAGGAACTGATAATCTTTTAGCTATAGATGGACGTCAATGGTCTTATCAATTTAAGTTTGGATAAAATTCGTAGATGTAAATATGTAATTCTCACAGTTAAGTATATCTGAAGACAATAGTGCCATATGTTATTTCTTTGTGTTACTGTATATTTATTCGATGCTATTGTCAATTTATTCTGTCTCTCTTTCAAGAGCAGAGTTCTATCTTTATTTTCGAGTTTCGTTGTCACGCTTTGTAATGTGGACGTACTGTTATTTTTGGCATTTTTTCATTCGAAACTGGGTGCTGAAGCGTTTTCTTGGTTGAATTAAAACAGATCATATTGGTCCAGTTTCAAATCCTTGAAACTGCCCCGCAAAAATCTCGAATTCTCTTTTCTCCTTGAAACGTTCATAGCTTTGAAACAATGACGTTACGTAACCCAAGAATGAATCACCCATTTAATTAACTCTTCAACACTGTCTCTCAAACGAAACCCCATTCCTGAAAGCCATCGATTCGTTTTACGGTAAAGTTAGCCCATTTAAACTCGAGGCAGTTTTTTTTAGTATATCTAATTTTGATTCTTAATATGTTTTCTCCTTGTTAATGCTTTCCAAATCAAGGAAAACTAGATTGGTGGAACATGTAGCATGCACGGGGTAAGTTAAAGATACGTACGAAGTTTTTTATCGGAAAACCTGCAGGGCAGTGACCACTTGGAACACCTAGAAAGGAACATATATAAAGGAATTAGGTTGAAGTATGAAGAATATGGACTGGATTCACGTGGCTCAAGATAGGGACAGCGGTGCGCTGTCGTGGACACGATAATGAACCTTCAGATTCCATAAAAGTGATCCATTTCTTAACTAACTGATTGCCTGGTAGCTATTCTGGGCTCTGTTCTGTAGATAGTTAGGCCTTTGATGGACACCGTTTCGATCATTTGCCTTCAGGATCTATCAGAATTCACAACAGAAGCGCGTGTAGTTCAAAAGTGTCATGCGATTTGCCACAAGGAGCAGAGAAACTCGAAAATGGATTGTCGGCATTTCGTCGCCTGCCTTTCGGAGAAACTTGCTATTTTTCCTTACGTTGGACTACATCTTCACGTCCACGAGTCTTCCCCATCAAGATATCTTGAAACAGTTGACGGACCTTTCCCAGGCCGGGGGTTGAGCTTGGTTTTATCCAGTGAACCTAACATTTAGATTTTATACATAATTTGTATACGCGTAATTATTCTGCACGAGATATCAGGCATCAGTGCGGGATCCACAAACAGGAGAATGGGTGAATTAATGTATATAGAACAGAATGGAAGACGCATGTATATCGAATGACACTTAATGGGATTGTACGAATGGCAAGAGACAATTCCCCTAAAGGGATAAGAAGTTCTGGAAGGCAGCATAAAAACGCGGCATGCAGAACGCACGACTGGCTTTGTCTTTAGTTTACACATCGCCATATTGTCACCAATGTGTAACATCGTTGGTCCGTTAATTACGTGAACTCTAATATCAAATATGTGGTACCGAATCGAAATTCAGACGTCGCTTAGAGAGAGATTTCCGTACGAAATTGGCTGTCTTCTTCGTTGTCGCGCCTTGTAGTCTGGTTGACGTTTACCAGCGTTTCAGAGGTCGTTGCTACCTCCATCATCAGGGCGATGAGTCACTCATCGCCTTCTGAAACGTTGGTGAACTTCTACCAAACTACACGGAGCTACGACCAAATGCACCCATCTACTGATTCACCGTCGTGAAAACCTGAAGTCCTCCATACGAAATGACCAAGAATTTAAAATGATTTTCATGTATCTATCATTAACTCATTTGTGTTGACAGATAAATATAGTACATTTATAACCTGATAATGAACGAGTAAATTCTGTTTTACTAATAGGCTTAGTAAATATTTGTGCCACGCTGGTACTTCTGACGTGCATTGTTAGAACAGTGCATAATTAGACTGCTTTAAGAGTGCTTTGCATCGTATCAACACGTGCCAGTGATGACGTAGAGCTTAATAATTTTATACGGAACTTAGCGTTTGAAACTTTTAATAGGTCTAATTTTAGTACCGCAATCCAAAATATAAATTATTATATCCGGCAGAGTTACTTAGATTAAGTCATCAAGTTATATAGACAGAGGTGTAATCATTGCAGCGTAATTAGTTAAAACGGTTTCAGAATGAAACACGAGTTTACATCTATAAACCTTGCTGTATGTTGGAGTAAACGGGGGTTACAGAAGCTGTTTTTCTTCCAGGATGCGGATTACTGCTTTGGGAGGCAGAGATCAGCTTCCGTCTTGTGGCTAACAAAAGACACTAGTTCTGCTTGGTTACAAACTGAACAAGGGAAGCAAAAATATGCTTCTACTGAAGTTTCTTAATTTTGTGTGTAATATTTCTGCACGTATTATTTTTTTTATTTAATAATTGGGTGAAATATAAATTTTCAAATATAATTTGGGCAAATTTAAAAAAAAAATGTGGACATGTAAGCATTTATCTTACTAGTGCCCAGGACTAAAATAACTTTTAATTTATTTCTAACTGGCTGACAAGCTGTGACTTCATATTTCATACCGAAGCGTTAGGGAAGTTCTTTCAGTAATTAATAGTCTGTCGGGGAGAACTGCTTAAACACTGGCCTGCTTATGCTTCGTCACATTGTCTACTACGTCTATTATTTTTCGAACTCTTGTGAGATTTTAATGTTACATGGGGCATCTTTATCGAAACACTTTGGTAACAGGGCACGGAACTTGGACATTGACGGTGCGACCAAGGTCATAAAAGAACATTACTTAAATATTTTGAATGATATGAAAGCGTTTTAAAACCAACCTGTTTTATACAAGAATGGTATTTTGATTAAGTTTCAAACATATTTGTCAACACGTGGTGCCATGAGCGTTTTAAGATTTGTTATAACTCGTCTTGAACTTATGCTGAAAGGAAGTGAAATTTTTACATCCCCTCACATTCTCACTGTTACTGATTAACGAAGACTTTCACTCTCCGAAACAAATTTCTTGATATGACGCTCTAATTTTACTTTTAAATCTGCCGATTTCGGATCTTGTTTAGCTATAGAAACATTGGTCCATTTTTCGGGGCATCCTTATTACGCGTCAGACGCACGGTTAACCGATCACATTTTCATACCGATATTGACTTTCTGTGTTGTAACTCCGCTTGAACTTGTAGGTTCGGAGGAACAGAGGGCCATCCTCGACATCTTTATCGCCTTTAAAACCTCGTATCTTTCACGAAGCGCTTTTTAATGTCTGTGTTGGGGATTATCACTCTGTCCTCTCCTGACATCTCTGATTGTACTGAATCAATCCTATGTTTATATCGCTCTGGAAAGTAATTAACACTGTTGCGAGTGAAATATTGGACGAAGTGCGCCATAAATAGATTATTCATCCTCCCGTCTATTTTATTATAGGTATGCTGCTGATTATAATTAGCTTGTGTTCAGGTGAAGCGAAACACCTCTTTTCTTTCTCTTACTTTCGTGAATTAAATCATCTGGTCATTCTAGTCGAAGATATTTAATTTTAAGTGGTACGATTTACTCTGGCCGACAAAAAATAACCCAAATAGACGTCACAGCCAATGTTGGGAAACACACTGTGGCACTATTCCAGAATTGCGGATAGTTCTCAAGACCGCAAAGTGATGTCTGAATAAAGTCCGATCACTTTGCCTGGTCTTACATTCGCTGGAGTTCTACAAATCATTGAAACATTTCAAAGTCAGATGTTACGCCACTTCCAAACATACATATTGAATCATTGCAGTTGACTCACCAGCAGCCAGTGAATAGCAAACAAACTTCCTGAATACGTCGAGATATTTATGAAATAAAAGGAAGTATTGTGAACTGTATACACGAAAAAACACTTCATCGCCTTATTTTGAGGTTACGGTACTTGTGAAGTATGTTTTATTGGACTTTCATTATTGAACCAAACAAGTAACTAACGAGGTCCCAAGAAAACATCTCAGTCTGTTGATCATGAAATACGTATTCCGTTTAATCTTGTGCCCTTCGTTTACTCGTTTTGCTTTTTTCAGCCATCGGTTCTGCTTGGACAGTTGAAGAATTTCACATAGGCTGTTGCATAATGCGGACATACTTATTACAACGGCGTAGCCTTCTCGTTGCCATAATGAACCCTGACATCATGCAAGAAGCACGAGAAAATGTTTTCACAAAAAGCCTTGGGTGGAAAATCCAGTCAGACTGAACCACGACAATAGAACGATTAGTTTGCTTAGCGGTCACTAGTTTCACATAAAACGAAGGGCAAAATAATTATTATTAATAGTCGCTAGTCAGCTTAGTGTCATATCATGTGTACATATTCGTATTAGATACATTTTTATCATATACGATATATTATTCTGCTTTCTTGGTAAAACTCCTTTCGACGTGTTTACAGTGTATACCTTTTTTATTTAATACCACATGGTAGGTATATACCTTGGATGAGGGATCGGGCACTGTCCCTGCCCCAAGTAGAATTCGAACCAACAATCGTGTGTTCGAGCTGTGAAATGCTGTGCGGCCACTGTAATCGGCCACAACACATGTGTCAGGCGTTCTTTCTAGTTCTTTATTTCTTTCTGTATAGGATACCTTCCTCTGTAGCCCCTATTTGACGAAAGTTGCAAATATCCTGCACATTAAAGTGTTTCTTAAAAGATGTTGTAGTAATTGGTATGTTGAATGGGGCGAGGGCGTTCCTTTTTTGGATGAATTACTGCTTCTACCGCAAAAAATGTAACGTTAATGGATGTTAGATTATCGTCAGGGTAGCTCAGTCAGTGTAGTGACTGACTACGGACTGGACGACCGAGGTTCGATCCCCGTCAGGGGCAGAGGATTTTTCCACTAGTCTCTGCGTCCAGACCGGCTTTGGGGCTCACGTATCCTTCTATCCATTGGGTGCTGGGGTCCTCCCGGGGGCCGGGGCGTGACGCTAAACCACTCATTTCTATCTAGTGCCGAGGATAAGAATGAGTAGGAGCTGTACCGCATCTCCCCCCGCCAAGCGCCTACATGGCGTATAGCGGGACAGCTGTGCATTTTTCTGTTTGTCGTCTTCACACCAGCAGAGCTTGTGAGCGCCTCGGCTGCTTCTGGCTCCACTTGGGACCCGCCCTACGTTTCTTCACCATCGCAGATAAGACGATCCCCTGTCCAGTGGCCCATCGTCCATAACCTACGATCTCTCCTAGAGAAATTCACCGAAAGTCGTTCCGCTGAAGGTCTAAGAGAACTCTCGTGTAAACAGGCACCGCATTATTTTAATCTGAATTCATGGTTATTGTGGAACCAAACAAATTTGTTATTTTACCGAAATCCCCATTTCTTGTTTCCATATCCTCGTGACTAGGCCATTAATATCCCTTACACTTTCTTATTCGATACTATGTAAGCTCTATAGCTGATAGAAACTTCTACGGAATCTGTAGAACTTTTCTTTTTGGTGTGGCTGTAAAACGCAGTAGGCTGCTTCAGGGAGGTTTCTCAGCTCGAGACGTAAATATAATTATTTTTGCTGTAGTGCTGGTACATAAACAGACACTCCCATTCTGTCTCGCGAAGTGTGACTTTGCCATCTAAACTCAGTAGAGTGTATTCTGCTTTTTACTCTAATTAACGAGAGTAAATAGCTGTGCTCACCGCCAACATCTGCTTCGGGTTTTCCTTCCGACTTGTATTCAAGCGAAATACATTATTCTGTCCTACCAAACAAACGGAAATGATAGCTCGGTGTTAATTATTAACTCCTTTGTGTAGTCTGTGTCAGTTTGCGCCATTGTTTACGTTCTGATTTGAGTGGACCAGCTTCTGTGGATGAAGGTTGTCGTTTTTTGTTTTAAATACGAAATGTTCGCTACCGGAGTTGAGAGATGGTGTACGTACGTGGGGCAGAACATATTACTGCAGCAGTGAATAGTGTAATTTTACATAGTTTACTGACATTTCTGACGTTGGTGTTAGAAACCTTGACTGGTGTGAAATTATTAAGTAATGTGAAACGTAACAGAAGCTAATTAATAAAGATACATCATTGTTTGCCGTTTGTGATGGAACAAAGCTGTATACTAGGCTCTTACTTTGCATTTTACATATAGTTATTGATCTCCGTGCCTTCATGTGATTTCGAGGCAGTTTGTCTTTAAGAGGTTTGGGCATTTTCGTGATAAAACGTTTTACCAAAATTCAAGATGCTCTACTCTTGTAGATAGGCTTGCTATTCATATTATCAGATCATGCTACTGCGAACATAAAAATTTCTCTTAATTAATATATATATATATATATATATATATATATATACACGCACGCACGCACACAAATACACAAAACGTTTATAT
>NW_019059680.1:1761360-1809297 GCF_000696155.1 Zootermopsis nevadensis
AATAGTATTTCCATTCTTCCTGTTATTGTCCGCAAAGGGGGTTGGAGTGGTGAGGAAGAGGAAGACGACGAATGCGCGCCCGAAGCTTTGCCGAGTTTTGCCGAAGCGCACGCTGCATTGGCGAAAGTGAAGTCGTTCTTTTATGCGCTTAATATTAGTGAACGTGACGAAGAAAACATTTTGAACGTGGAAAGTGCTCTGTTTGGTCTAAAACGTAAAGTTTCAACAAACCAGTTGTCCATTAAAGACTTTTTTGGTAAAAAGAATTAACTTTGAAAGAGAAACATTGTTTTTTTTTAAATTTTAATGCTTTCCCGCATCTATCGTTTTCCCGCATTCATCGTTTTTATTTCCCACCCCCGCCGAAAACGATGCATCGAGGTTTCACTGTAATTTGTTCTCAAATGAACCTGAGGTTATTATGCATGGGTAAAAGTTTGTATGTATATTAGTGATAATAAAATGTGTAATGTCTGACTTTTTACTTTGTTGCACTGCTGCTGTGTTCCAAGGCTCAGTTTTTACTCTTGCTGAAATCATATGATTTTTTGTTTATATATATTAATTAGCCATGCACATTCAGATGTGTGCATGACTGAGACTTCTCTTGAATGTTAGGCAAGTGCCAATTTTGACTTTCAAATTGCATAACACTTCACATCTTTATGAGCCAAAATCTGTCAGTCCTTACCAGTGGTATGGAGGAAAATGTTGCCTTCATCTTAGAGTTTAAATGTTCAAATTTAAGTTAGTATTTGTAACTGTGTGTATTATTCATGTCAGATGGTCCACTGATGGGATTAGCTTTCTCTTATGGATCCATTTCTGTAGGTACCTTTCACATGAAGATGGGAGCAGATCAAGGTCCCGAAATATGGCATTCTGTTTGTAGAATGTGTAGCAATGGACAAAGTCCAAAACTTGTTAATCCTAGCTGGTTGTAACGAAACACCTCTATCTAGTTCTGAGGTTAAGAATGAGTAGGAGCTATACCTCCTCTCCCCTGTGTGCCTACATGATGCGTAATGGGATGGGCTACTTACTAGTTGGCTGTGTGAGGATGTTATCACAGAGGATTACTCCATGTGGTTCTGTGACTGACTGAGAATTCTTCAGGTAATCAGTGTAGTGTGAGGACACCTCATCCAATCATTTATATGTGCAAGAACACATTTATGTCTAATAAACATACTTTTTCGACTTTTATTTATAAATGTGCCAAAAAATACTAAAATGAACAGGTTTTTGGTAATGTTTATGCTGTGGTTTACAAGTATTGGTCATTGCCTGTAATTGTCATATTCAGCGTTAAATCAAGGAACACATGGACAGATATGTGACTGTTGATAAGGTTCCAAAGAAGAAAATCTGCTGTTTTAGAACCTTAAAAGTGCATGGAACAGAGGGTTAAGAAGAAATTTAAATATTCCACAAAATTATATGACTTATTTTGTCTGTTTTGGTTCAGTGGTATGGTGTAGCATACATTTCTGTGTTGAATTACATTTTAGATTTCACTGAAAAGTGTGATGTAAGAAATTAAATTTTAGTAAACAGTTGCACTAGCAATATTTTAATTTACATATTCAAAATCCTTCAAAATAACTGTACTGTGGAATTTATAATTCATCTTGCAAACTGTTTATTCTTCGTCTTTCATACTCCCAAATCTTCAACATATTGCAACAAAGTATTTAGTGCTTGAACACAAGTTCCTGAATTTATTCTATAGTGAAGGATATTCACAGATACATACTTAAAAAAGAACATATTTCATGATTTGTGTTGAAGTTTATTGTGTTTTAATACTTTTTCAAATGTTGTAGAACATCTAGCCTGTTGTAGATGTAGCCAGTAATTTATTTAAAGTAGCCTTAATTTGGCGGATCAGAAGAGATTTGAGGTAGATGTATGTCTTAAAACAGTATTCATCTTTTGGATGTAGTCACATTAATGTTAAAATTCAAATAAATGTTACTTTACGTTAAAATTGACACTCTCTAAAAGCAAAATATTAAAAACATTGTATATTTCTTCTTTTCCCTCTAAATTAATTTTTGTTTTCCTTTTGTCATTGTTTTTGTTTGGTGTTATCCATTTAACTTTTTAATTAAATTATGTGGCAACAAAGCAGAACAAGATTAATTTGTTATGTTATCAGATTTTGTCAGTTTTTTAAAACAATAATTTTCAGGTTTATTTTAGTACACATCTTTAATATACTTTTCATATCCTATTTACGTTTCTGGTATTTTTAACTAGTTTCTAGTTGTGTTCGATAACTGTAAAATATGGTATTAACTATTCAATACAACAATTGCATGCTCTAACACTACATAATTGTCTGTATAAGCTAGGATTATTTTCCTTCTTGCTAGTCATAGTGCCTATAACAGCACATTATTTGTATTTTCGTTTATCTTTTAATTTTTGGTTGGCGAACTACTGGATTGCTTCTGGTACTGATTGCTACAATCATAATGACTTGTAAGACTGTTTAACTGCTGGTTCCTTTCTGTGTTGTGTGCATTGAGCCCATGTATATTATCATACCATTGAGTGTGATATATGAAAACCTAAGTTCTGAATATCCTGAACTGAGAGGTTCATAAAAGTCATTAGACATCAAAAATG
This sequence comes from Zootermopsis nevadensis, assembly GCF_000696155.1. The sequence goes on from NW_019059680.1 coordinate 1,763,995, forward strand.
AGCTGCATAAATTTGGTTCTTCAAATTGTCAGCTTGACTTTTGGTTGCTGAAATCTTTAGTTCATTAAAGTCTATCACAGTGAATGGACTTTGAAGGTGTAATAAATTTATAGACTTCATCAGAGTTATGGAACTCAGAACCCAATTTGATCCCATTTTACAGGCGTGTGTTGCCTCTACTGAACCTACTGGTTTCATGCCCCTTCCACCAATACGAGCCACAGGCTTGCGTTGTTGCCTAATTACTGTGAGTTTCTCGGAAGGATTTAGAGCTCGATTGTTGCTGTGGCTATTTAGTGTGCATAGTCTCATTGTCTCTGATAGTGCATCAAGCTTTAGGACACGTGCCCTGAGTTTAAGATGATTTTTAGATGTTTGTAGTTGACGTGGCTTGAGCTTGGCTATATATGAAATTAAAACAACCGTTGAACATTTCAGCACAACTCTTCTTGCCTTCTGTTCAGTATATTTGTATCATTGCATGCACTATAAACACATCATGTATGTTTCTGTTATATTATTAAAATTACATAGTTGGAAATCCTAAGGATGTCATAAAATGTTCATGAAACTGTATTTGGAAACATCTAAACATCTAATATAGATTCATACATGACTAGGGACATAGTATTTACAACATTTACATTTATGGTGTGACTTAAAAATACTGTGTTAGAACAAAGCAGTAATTTGTACCAAGTACTTAAGTTTCATTTATGGTGGTAAAAGTGTGAATTTTCCACATGGTCCTTGTGTAAAACCACTAGGTGTAATATTGGTGAAGACAAATGATTAATTCTATTTTAAACTGAATTGAATTTGTTCGCATACATGTTTTACCAACATGTACAAAACTTGAAACAAAATTAGACGCAGATCTTTTGTTTTTTTTGAAAGGTTTTGATTATCCATGTTGACTGTGCAATAGTAGGGTGTGTTTAATTTTATAGTTTTGTGTTCTTATTTTTATTTAAGGAGGTTGAGATTAGTTATTGGCATGGTGATTATGAATTAAGAATTAATGAGAAGTTAGGAAGAAGTCCCAACCCATTGCCTAATTCTTTCAGAATATACTAAACTTAATTTTTTAGTAGCCAAACAAATCATTAGATGTTGATTGATATTGAGAGTTTTATTTATAATTTTAAGTGAAGTGAGTGTTGTAATGTGGCTTGTATAGTTGAACCCTTTAACATGATGGAATGTTTCATGAAATTTAGAAAATTCCATGCTGTCTTGTAAACTGTACTGAAAGATTATAAATTATTTTATAATTTTATTTCATGGTTATAGGATAATCTTTAGAATGATGTCATTATGGAACTGACCACATTTGTTGTGCAATTAGGCACCATTCCTGTGTTCTAGAATTATTCTGACACTGAAGAAATTAATACTATTCTATAACAGTCACTGATAACCTGTTTCATAATGAGTTTCCATTCTGCTTATCTTTTGGTAAGTCATATTTGATATTAAATATATAAAAATGTTAGTGATACAGGCTGCCACTAAGATTTTCGCACTAAGCATGGAGAGTACTTTCAGTATTTATCTTTAGTTAAACAACCTTCCTTAAGATTATTAGTTATATGTGTGGTTGCTGTCATGATTTTTATGTAATTCAAAAGAACAGAACTTTAAATTCTTAGATCTGAATCCTGATTCAAGGTTTTCTAATAATACTTCGCAGTACATTGTTACTTCATTGTGGCTGGAAGTTTTGAGTTTTGAATGTGAGATTTCTGGACAATAAACATGATCAGTTTAAAGAAGTTCTTGCTTCATTGTTAGAAATACAACACTCTGGTCAATAATCTCCTTCCTTGTGATAATTCAGTGCCTCATTTCTGCAGCTTGTGATTCCTTGTTTGTGTCTCAGAAATAAAGACTAAAAGTATTTCGCTTGCTATCATGCCGAGTTTATTGTGCATAGTCCTGTTATTATAAATGGTACTAAATAACCTCTACAGCTTGTACTAATAACCATCTAACCTACATTTCAATGATAATTCCTTTTGTTGGATAAATATTCTGTATTAAAGGAAGTGGTTTGCTTACTGGTTTGGCAGAAGATTTGATTTGTTCACCATTCAGCCACCTGACATTGCTTTTAGCCTGAGAGTATTTCATCAAGGAAAGAAACTTTTGGGCCTTATTTGTGTATGGCTTTTGTGTAAGCAATCCAGTACACTTTACCCCCTGTATGGGCATCTGCTTTTTCAAATCTTGCTTGTTTTTTACATACTGACACTATAATTTTTAAACTTGAAGGTAGGGATAATGTAAAATATCCTGCTTTTTAAAGTTTGATATAAAAAAACTTATACCAATGCTTCAAAAATTGCTTCGTACAAAATTTTCCATTTTTTATGTGCTGCCGCTAGGAACAGGTTCTTTGCCAATTTTATATATAACCTTTGTGAGTATGTGACAGCAGCTTCATTAAACCTTGATGGAATGTTCCTTTGTTCCTTCCTTTAGTCATAAATATCCTTTTCTGCTATCGGTGACACAGGTTCTTTAGGTACATGGAAATACACTTTATTCTTTAGTTGTATAATGATGCAAGTCCATTTATCAGCTGACACAGCAAGCTTTGAACCCAGATATCTCAAGTCTTCCTTTTTTAATTCCACTTCCAGTTTAGTGAAAAAATACAATTTTATTATCAGTTCTGTCATGTTACATTTGCTTTTCTGAATGCCTTGAGAATTGAAATACATGTCAGCAACGTTCAAACAGAATGTTAAAATGAGAATGATTGCACCATTAGTAAAACCATTAACCAATTTTTTTTTTGTTTTCTATTGAAAATATCTAATAAGTTGATACATGAGACAGCATGTTATGGTGTATTTTGTTGCCTTCCATCCTTCTATGCACAAATTGAATGGGTGTAAAAGTGGTATGACTGGAAAGGCACTATTATGTAGTTACAGATTATACTAATGTTACTTTTAATTTTTTAATATTGGTACAACTTATGCCAGAGATGGTTATTTTTCCAAATGTCAGTACTTTACATGAATATACCAAATATTATTAATCTGTTACTACTAGTCATGACTGAGTATAATTTTTCTCATATTACAGTAATTGAAGTCTCAACACATCTTATGAAAAATCAGATGTTGGTGTATAAGTACTGTGTTCCTGCCTGGTTTGTTTTCAGTGTTGAAGCATGCACGTTATCAACATTCGACTGATGCATGTTGGATTTTGTTTTAAATGATTTAAGTTCAGTGTTATCTTTATTTATTTTGTTTATGGTTTATTTAACAATGCTGTCAGTAGCAGAGTTACATGGTTGATAATTGTTACACATGTTTTATTGTCATTATTAATTAATGAGTTAAAACGTGTGGAAATAATTACATAAAAAAATCACAAGAAACAATGATATGCATAATATTTATAATTTTTGCAGATTGTTCCAGAAAATATCTGCAGAAATTTAGACTAAAAATAAGTCAGTTGTTTATGTTTTAGTTGTCTGACTTGTGTTATGTTTGTTCATTATAATGTATTGCTGTTTGAACTGCATTTATACTAAAGGGAATTAATGAAATGGATGTGGGGTGATAAATAATTCTGCCATGATGTTACATACATAAGCACACTATAGAATATCCCCTTTCACACTTTCCACACAACCAAGCTGCATGACTGTCATGTCAATAGCATCCTTGATTTTAGCATCTTGAAGTCTCAAAATTTCTTATTATTTTATAACCTCCTTTTCCCACTTAGTTTCAAATACTTCCCTGAGTGCTTCATTTACAGACACTTGTAATGTGTACATCTTTCATAGTAAAGTATCACATTCAACATGAATCATAGTGTTCTTGAAAGCTGAAGAAGTGTTATACAAGTATTTCACCTGAATAATAATAATAAACATTTCCAGAACTTATTCTTCTGTCAGTTACACGGACCTGTGGTTGTTATTGTATTCCCAAATATTTAATTTCTTAAACACTTTTGTGTGATTTATTACATCTAACTGTATTAATGACAGTTACATATCCTGGTTTTATGATTTGCTTCTATATTTACTTTTTAAAGTACTTCATTAGCTTCTGAACATTTTTTTGCTATACTTTATGTACTTGTTATATTCATTAATGTCTTCAGCATATAAAAGTACATAATTTAGGCCATTCATTTCCTAGCTTCCTGATTTGATTCTTTTGGACATTTCTGTTTGATTTTAGAGAAATTGTTATAATCAGTGGTTATTAAACATCCTTTTCTTTTAGTCCATTATGAATATGAAATACTTCAGGCAATTGTTTACCTGTAAGAACATGTATTACACATCTCATGCATACACATTTCAATTTCAGTTTTAATCTTACACAGTACTTCTTTCCTAATAATCATATTTCTTAGGCATTCAATTTAAATCTTATACAGTATTTCTTTCTGAACAGAATCATACTTATTGGAAATTCCAAATTCAGGTTAAATTTTTACAGTACTTAGCTCCTAACTGAATCATATGTTTATTTAAATCTATGTAAATGGCTGATGTACAAACCCATTATACTCCCATTTTGTCTTGTGTGGTTGTGTTAAATACAGATTACATTACCAATAGCTTACTAATTGCAATGAAATCCACAGTGATTACACAAATATTTTATTTCTTGAATGGTGTTAAATGTGCCAAAAATATTGGATAAAATAGTGTTTTAAATTATTTTATTTAATCTCTGCCATTTCAAATAGTACTTTTAGTTTTGTAATTTGACTAGTGTGAAAATGGATACCACATTTTTCTTTTGAGTGCATTATAATGAATGATGTGATGAAACATGTGTCTGTATTAGATGAATGGCCAGTTATTTGCTGTGTAAGAACCTGACATCCTAATTTTGCCAGTTTTGTCTGAGCTGATTTTGAAAATGAGAACATACAAGTAGCAGTTTGTATACAATGAGATTTATCAAGTCCTCACAGTTAAGACAAGAATAATAGAAGAAGAAACATATTGTGTTTAAGAACAAATTGTTAGATAAATTTGTCATATTTTTAGTCATATTTTGTGAAATGGACTTGGCCAGCAGATTTGATAGCACTGAAAGCTGTTAGTAGATTTTTCACATCAAAGTTTAGAAGTGCAGAATGATATTTTACTTGTGTATACATAAAATACTCAGTATTCTCCCTAATTCATGTATTGTAACTTTTGTTGATTCAGTGTGTGATAAAATTAATTCCATATGTTTCAGATATGTGACTTTGGTTTGGCCAGAGTTGCAGATCCTGATCATGATCACACAGGTTTTCTGACGGAGTATGTAGCCACAAGGTGGTATCGGGCTCCTGAAATTATGTTGAATTCCAAGGTAAGGAACTGTATTTTTTTAGTGCTTCCATTTTAATGCTGACATGAATTTAATTTTGGTTCTTATTTGTCCAGTATTTGTCTCAGTTTACAAGAAGTTCAACTATAAAATTCTTCTCAAAACTATTTATCATACAAAAAGTACATAACATAGAATATAGATATCTTTAAACTCTACAGCTTTTATATAAAACTTATTTCTGTGTTGTAAGTATTTAATGAACTAATATTTTCTTACTCTTCTGCAGCATGCACATCTGCTATGCCACACTGAGGCATGCAGAACCACAAAGAATGCTTTTGAAAGATTTGTCCTCCAAAATGGAGAAGACTACCCTTATTAATATGTGGAATTACAAGAAAAATCACATTTCTGTATATCCTGTACATATACTTCTATGATTATGTGTATTCTGACTTCTTACAAAGGAATATACTGTGTTTATGTTGAGATGCTCTTAACCCCAAGCATAAATATTGGGAACAGTGAAATGCACGCTCACCACAGGACCCAAGTTTCGCGGGTTCAAACCTGGCCGAGGTCGGTGGATTTTTAAGGGTGATAAAATTCCATAGCACAACTTCCTTTGGAGAGTATGTAAAGCTGGTGGTTCCATATTGTAGGTTTACGGCATGTAAAAGAACCGTACAAACACAAAGGAGATTTTTCATAAAACAAAATTCAGAGGCCATTTCTCACCCATGTCTATCCTGATTCTGTGCTAGATAATGCTAGCAGACAAAAATCAGGACTGAGTAGAAATTTTACAGAGGCAGTGGGCTGGTCACTTACTTTTCACAAATGCACGCTTCAAAGACCAAGAAACCTCCAAAAGAAAATGGTGAAGGCCCACACTGGGTTGTAGAACCAAGGAGGAAGAAGAAGAATTGAGATTGTTACTGAATTGGAATTATACGATGAAGATAGTGAATGTGATGAATAAGGTGGTTTGTTGTCCTAGTTTGGTTTTGTATTTATTGAAAATTTAAAGTGTGGAAATATTTTAATGTGCTAAAATCTTATGTTAAAGTCTTAAATAGTTTTACATAGTGTTTACCATATTAAATGGTGAAAGTGTCTTGTATCATAAAAATAACAAATGTGACTGCGACGTTATTGATCCTGTTTCTGTACAATATATAAAAGTATTACTTTGACAGAACTTGAAAAATCTCTGAAGATATAGTACCTTACTACCATACACATGTTAAAACCCCCTCTATTATGGTCATAGTGGTATTTCTGAAGATAGGAAATAAAGGAATACAGATGTTGAGTTTTCTCTGATGTTATGTTGTTCATACAGAGTTTCATCAGGATACATAAGCTATTTTTTAATTTACTGAGGAAGAACATTTGCATAGATATGGTAATACCATAAATGCGTCTTTCATGACAGCAGTGAATAATTGAACATTCATCAACAGGAATGTATATTCATAAGATTACCATAAAAAATAAGTTGGTTCATTATTTTATTATAATTCATGCAGACTTCCAGTAACTTTCTCACTCTTTTTCTTTGTCACCTGAAATTAACTTTTATTTATTTTCAGGGCTACACAAAATCGATAGATATCTGGTCAGTGGGCTGTATCCTGGCAGAAATGTTGTCAAATCGACCGATATTTCCCGGCAAACATTATTTAGATCAGCTTAATCACATTCTGGGAGTTCTTGGCTCTCCCACTGCAGAAGATCTGGAATGTATTATCAATGAGAAAGCACGAAGTTACCTCCAGTCATTGCCATTTAAACCCAAAGTTCCTTGGATAAAAATGTTTCCACATGCTGACTCAAAAGCACTTGATTTGTTGGACAAAATGTTGACATTCAATCCTCATAACAGGATTGGAGTAGAGGATGCATTAGCACATCCATATCTTGAACAGTATTATGATCCTGCAGATGAGGTATATATACATAATTATTCAATGATGTTTGAATTTATTTGTTAAGACAAATTGATAAATACAGGTGTTTCAATGTCTTGATTGGTGAATGTAATGGTTAGTTACTAATGCAAAATAACAGTCATTAAATAATACTAACTCCAAAATTGACTATTGGACTGAGTCCAGGGCCACAACCTTTTATTCTAAGATCCACTTTAATACATCTTTCTGTCACGTCTTTCCATTCCAGGTGGCCATTATACAATAAATTTTGCTCCTAATTTTCAGTGTGCATGTATTGTTTCCAACTTCTGAGTTAAATTCTCAGCCTAGTGCAAGTGCATTTAATTATTCTAACTGTACTATTATAGTTAGATGAGTCATGAAGTATTACATTATGAATTATCCTCTCTTTCCTAACTTAATTGTTCTCTTTAAAGTACAAATGTTTGTTATTTTCTTACAGTAAGAGACCATGTTTCATAACAGTACAGAAAAACAAGAAAATTTGTTTGTTAGTGTAAAATTGAATAACAGTGTCTCTGACAGCTGAGGGTAGTGTCAGTGACAATAGCTTTTTGTAACATGTAATGAACCTCTGGGTTCCATAAAAGTATGTTCATTGGAACTGAATAAGTAATATACTAAATGTTTTATGTGTAACTGATTAACTAATTGATTATTTTCATGGAGTCCTTGAGGAGCTAGTAGTCACTCAGCTAATCAAGAAATTCCTCACCTTTTATGGAACCCAAATATTCATTAAAAAGAACCTGCCATATGAATTCATCCTATTTCTTTAAGATTCGTTTTAATCTTATCCTTCCTTCTGTATGCATTCTAACCACTCATATGCCTCGCATATTTCATCTGAAAACTTTTACATCACTTGCAACAATTTTTGCATATAGACCTATGTCTTCACAAAATTTTGATTCAACATGTCATATAATTATAAACAGACACTTGAAATGTAATTTGCTCATACATCATGGCATGGACCATTTGTTATTATAAGTCATGTCATACATTCAGGATTATAACTTTATTTATTTTATTTTTTATTGGAATCAAACAGTATTGTAAACAAAACTAAATCTAAAGAGATGAATGTTGTGTGAAGGTAAAGAGTGAGGAAGTAAGATGAAAAGGCCATAAAAGGATGAAGTGAAAGAGAAAGGTGGTTCAGAAGGAAGTAGCATAAAAAACGAAAGATAAGTTCTGTGATTGGGAAGAATTGAACAGAAATCCTGGCCAACATCATGACTCACCATTTCAGATTATCAGAGAAACCATCAAAATAATAAAACACTTCCAGAACTGCAACTGTGAAGGCAGACATAGACTTAACAAAGCTTGGGTTCACCTTTCTTCTTTTACTTCTTTCTGTACCCTAGTTCCTTCTAAAACACCTTCCTCTGTCACCTCTATCATACTTCTCACTTTTTCCCTGAACCATGTGGTTTCTTCCCATTGGTTAGCACTCAGTCACATCTCTCACCTCCCACTAATTTTCTACTGCAAGATATTTATGCAAAGGCTCCCTTTCCCTCCTACAGACCTCACCCTGAAGATGGTAACTGCAGTGTTAGCTGAAAATTTTTTACACTTTCAACACTCAACATGGCTTATCCCTGGAACCTGAACTTATACATTAAAGTCTTGCTATGGAATTCTAAGGACACATGCGGTATTACACATTACACTGGTAAACAAATCCGTATAAATGTAATGTTGTTGAATACTAGGCACAAGTTAACAGAAACAATACCAATTTCATCTCTTAAGTATGTATAGGTGTTTGTGAACATTTCATACTCATGCAGTTTGAATATTTTCAAATTATGATAAGATTGCTATATTCAGTTAGAATGTATAATCCAATAAATCCTGATTCTTTCCAGCCTGTAGCTGAAGAACCGTTCCGATTTGCCATGGAGCTAGATGACTTGCCAAAAGAAACGTTAAAAAAATATATCTTTGAAGAGACGGCACTGTTCAAACAGAAGATAGCCCAAGACCAACAGAACATGTAGTGTACTGGTAAGTTGCCTGCCATCAAAGAATAAGAATTTCAGATCTGTGTATATTTAGTTCTACTTTTTTGAACTTCATAACATGCATTGTATGTAAACAGAGTTAAAATCCCATGGTATGGGGCTTCAGCTAAATTTTAACTCCGGGCAAGGAGTCTCAGTTGCAGTGTGCTTCTGTGATACAGACAGTCGACAAAGCATACATAACCTGTGACAGCCAATAACGGTTAAGCAGTGTGATGTGCTATATATACTTTATTGTTTTGTTTAGGAATTTTTATTCATTATTTTGTAGTATATTTAAAGACTTTACAGTATCTTAGATTGTGTAGTATTGATTATGAAACTATAGAATTATGTAAGAGGGGTGTGAAAGGAAGCAGTCATAGTATGTTTTAAAACTCAAATTCTATATTTGCAAGGAAGGATATGAAAACTGTCAGCTAAAAGAATGTTTACATGACATGATTTTAATAAGCACTTCCTGAATATGAAGTAGGAGTGCTGTACTTACATTTTATAGCAAGTTACAAGGACATTAAACATGATACATGTATAATGAATTATGTGACAGAATAAACACAATAGATAAGTTGTACTTGTTGTGACTTATCATAAATCAAATGCATTTTATGTTGTCATCTGAGGACCTGAAAATCTAACAATACTTTGTCTGAAGAACATGGTGGTGGCTGCATGAAATCTATATTTAGCTTTCAGTTTTATGCTGATAAATAATGACATATTAGTGCTAGGATTGTAAAATTCTGAAAGGGCATAGATTATAAATGTACATTCAGCGTCTGCATGAAACAATTTTTGCTTGTTAATGTACACAGACAGTGTGATTGTAAAATACTATATTCTGTTGTAAATTTAACAAGGTTGAAATCTATGTTAGTAAAAATTATTAACAGAAACAGGTGACTAGATTGAGTAATTATTAGTTTATAGTTCTTACTAGCTTTACTGTATAAATTAATCTTTTGAAGGAAATTATCTTTATTTTTTGTGTATTGTGGTGTTCCATTATTTATTATTTGCGTGCACTAATTTCAACAACACATGTTACAAATACTGTGTTTCAGCTGTCGCTTATTTACCGTCAAGCAAAAATGTGTTGTTGGTGATTAATTTAAACAAAATATTACATGAAGGGTACTAGGTGTTATAAGTCCCTTCCAGAAGTCATTTTTATTCTGTATCAAATTTCCACTTGTAGAACAGGGGTAGCTCAGTCAGTATAGTGACTGAGTATGGACTGAATGACCAGGGTTCAATCCCCAGCAGGGGAAGAGGACTTTTTCTCTAGGTTCTGCTTCCAGACCAGCTCTGGGGCCTACCCAGCCTCCTATCTAATGAGTACCGAGGTCCTTCCCTGGGGGTAAAGCTTGGCTGGGGTGTGATGCTGAGCACTTACCCCTTATCTAGTGCTGAGGTTAAGAATGGAGTAGGAGCTATACCTTCTCTCTCCCCAAGCACCTCCATGGTATATAACTTTTCTACTTTACAAATTTCCACTTATATCCTCTTTATAGTTTCTTGTCTTCAATTTGCGTGCATAAATACATTCCTTCTTCTCTCTCTCTCTTTTTTATGAGGTCATCTATTGATACTGCAAGGAAAATGTGACTAAACACGCGGTGTGGGTACTTCGATTTTTGTGACATCAGCTGTTGGTGTGTTAATATATTGACTCTGATACAGGTTTTATAAGATGTGTTGACCACTTTTTGAAGAGTAAAATTGTACAACAAGATGCCTATTGTATTTATGTAATAATAGTAATCATGTCCTGCCTTCACTGCCCTCTTTCTTTTCATCGTTGTTTATCTTGACTTACTGTGTTCATTTATTGCCAGATAGCTGAAGAATGCCACAACTTGACCATCACATCTCGTCTCTATAACTCACGAACCTCTGCTCCTCTTTCTTGTCATGTCATGCTGAGATGGAGGAAGAGACTTGGATGCCACATATCCTTTTTGTGTTTTGGACAAATTTCAGCATTATATTCGATACTGACTGTCTTAATAATTAATGTGTTTTTGGTCTATCATATATTTTGTCTGTGATTCAGTACTGTACCACCTAGATTCCATCTCCAGTTTTCTTCTTTTTTATGCACTTAATACATAGCATCCTTCATAAACTAATTAAGTCTATTTATTGTTTTGTCTCACTTGAGTCTCACAAAACTTTTCCCTCTCAAAAGGCAGGAGAATGAATTCATCATGATTTTCATTTCATCTAAAGATACGTTTAAATCTGGTTACAATATTTATACTTGCATTCATTAATGGGCAAATTCTCAAATGTAATATAATATAGGCTAATACTATTGGCAGTGATTATATTATCTGATGAACAGAATAAATTTTTGGTATTTTCTGCATGCTAATACATCTAAGCTTTTAGAAATTTCTAATCATGGTTAGGTTGTTTAAAAAATTAGGTAAAAACAATTTGTCAAAATGAATAAAATATTTATTCTGCAGAAACTGCTAGTATAATGAATGTGAAGTACAGACAGGATTTCTGAAATATATTGACTTCCTAATATATAAACAGTTTCAGTGTTCGAACTGTGAAATTTCTAACAATAAATTATGATTCAGTTATGTAAAACCTGGTTCTTTGTTCTTGAGAGGAACAAATTGGAAGTGCAAGTTAAAGCTGAGTATGTATTGACATTTAATAGTAACAGCCTATAAATAATTTACTAACATGCATCCAGGTTACAGTTTTGATGAGGGCTGCATTGACAGTTTGATGATAGGAGATTAATTTCTTGGTGAAGATAAACTGAATGTTAGTGATTTCTTCATTGTGTTGTAACAGGTTTCATTAAGTTGTTGCCAAGTTTTTAGGGGATATATTCAGCATTTGAGAGTCTTCCATTTAGAGTGAAATGGCATTCTGAAACAATGAACATTTATGTACAAGATACATTCATTTTGATTTACAAGAAACTAGTTATCATTCAGTCATCATGATCATGGATGCTTCAGCAAGTCCACATTGAGAATTTAAATACTAAATAATCACAAATTCTATGTATTAAACCTTAAATATATTATTGAAATATATTACATTACCTTGCACATTTATTCATTCATGTACTTATTCTTACTTTGAAGGTGATTGGATATAACTTTCATTTTCAGTAACAAAAATGTGATTTTTATTTTAGTTTTCACATAGTGCTCTGTCTCATTTTAAGCCACTGATGTATTATTAGTTTGGTTTATTTGTTTGTTTCAATTTTCAAAATAATTTTTAAGTTCATTCTGATTTTTTTATCACTATTAGTATTAGTCCCAGTTAGGGTCAGGCTTATTAGTGAAATATAGTTTGTTGAGAATAAATTACGTTTCAGAATTTGTATAAATCACACAAAATATGAGATACACCTTTACTTTATAATTTTAATAGCAGTATAGTCACTTCTTTTTTCTCATTCATTCTGATAAGTTTAAAGTTAGTATATTTTGTACTGGTGCATTATAAACTAAAAATATTGCTGATTTAGCTCAATAATATTATAGTTGAATATTTTATATTGTGTGGTGTCCCTGTTGTTAATACTGTCATGAATTCCATCAACATATGGTCAGATAACTTTCTAAAAAATATTGTAGCTTGTTTTCTTCTGTAGGACATACAACATAGCACATTCATTAGCATTTGCTTGTTTCTTTTTTATGAATATCAAACATTTTTTCAGTTATAATTGTAGTGAAGTCCTTGTTAGGCTACAGTATTTTGTGTGTCTTCTTTCAAAGTGATTTCACAGTTTTTGCTCTGGCCTACTAAATGCGTTTTCAAGTGATGATAATTACAGCATATGATATTTCCGGCTTCATTATTCAGAACAAGAGTCAATAAGAATGAACTAATTGGCTTCACAGGACAGAGCAGTTAACAGAATAAGCTTCTTAATAAAAGATTACTGTTATAAAGAGCTACCAAATAAAGAGTAAGTTTCAAGGTAGGCTTTCTTTGAAATTTTTAAGAAATCTTAAATACTGAGGGAAATTTAGTTTTCAATCCTCTCTCTTTTATTCTTGTTTTAGTGCAATGTGTTTGATGTCATAATCATTTTCTTCTACTTTAAGAAGAAAATAAGTGGATTGGTAACTGGTTTCTTGGAAGTTTTACATTGTTTCCAAGGTAGTTTGTTTTTATATTGTTAATATACCTTTTCTAAAGCATAACCTGATATTTCTGAAGTTGGACAAATGTTATTATACCACATGGGCAACTTCTGAAGTCTCCTGCTCACTACCAAAACTCCATGTGTAAAGACTGGCAGAATATTTGTAGCAAACCAACTGTAAGGGGATTGTAGTATGTAAACTACAACTGAAATGTTGAAACTGTTCTAGTCATTACTCTTGAGCATTCTTCAACAGAGTACAATATTTTATTGCATATAAATTTCTTTACCATTATGTTGTGTTGTTGTGACCAGTTTGTTATAAAATGAAGTTTGGCTACACTTAATGTGCTATTCAGTTTGACACCTTGGGACTTTCTTCCAAAACTTTTCATTGTTTGCATGCTGTTATACCATACTGGAGTACTGAACATTATGGTCAAGTGGTTAGCACTCTTGCTTCATCTTAGGGAAGCCCTGGGTTCAAATATGGCCAAGTGATGGGATATCCTGACTGAGGTTTTTCATGGTTTTTGTCTACCCATTCATCCATGTACCACATAGTACTTGTATCATTCAACAATGAGCTAAGGGCAGCATTGTCAGATAAGTGAATAAGTTGGAATGAGATTAACTAGGATTTGGGGGTGTTGGCTCATGGTACCATGGCTTATTTGTAATATGGCTGAAGTCATATACAGTTATTACTGAAAGAAGGTATGATTAAGTTAAAAAGAAAAAATTGTGTTCTTTTTCATAACCAGATATTGAATTAATTTGTAACAGAATTTCATGATACATAATTTTGTTTAATCAACGTTTTTACTTTGACCAGATTACAGAAATGCAAATGAATATTCCTGCCTGTGGTTCAACAATAATAAATTAAATTGCATTCATATTTTGAATAATTCTAGCTGGTTGCAGAAATTGTCTAATAGATGGAACTGGTCTACAGATATGAAAATAAATGTACACTAGCAGTCATATAATTTCATAGTTGTTTAATGTTTCCATAATAATGCAGTATTAATGATGCTAGCATGCCATTTTAACTTTCCAGTTACTCATCATCTGCTGGTATAGAAGAAATGTTTAATGCTGTTGTTCTGCCAGTATCCCTGTGTGGAACATCCTCCAGTAAATTATCCTTTTACCATCTCCTGTCTTGATAATTTATATACATATTTTTTTACATATCTGATTTTTTCTTTAATTCATACAAATTCTCTGCATTTAGAAAACTCTACATGCAGACTAAATTTACCACATTGCAATAATGCTGTTGATTACATGTTTTTTGTCTTGAATTTCTACTTATATGTATGACCAGAGGTTTATCATCTTGTGAAAATGAAATGTTAGTCATTTAAGTAAACATTACTATTAAATTAATGTTATGTTAGTTTCCTAAAATATGAATTGAGGTGCTCATTGTGAGGCTGCATTAAAGGAAGTAACTGAATTACAAATTTGTGTGTGTAACAGTTTTTATATCTGAATAATGACCAATGGTCTGAAACTACACATGAAATATGTGGTTTGAAACTACTCGGCACAAAGCGAATTTATAAGTGTAACACAGTGACATATTTTATTATATTTTCATCACCTCAAATTTGAAAATGTTCTTGTGAAAAATACAGTATGCATTGATGGCTGACTTGTTGGTTTGCTGAATACAAGGCATAATGTACTGACATTTTCCAAAATGAACCATATGTAGAGTGCAAAATACAGAGTGTCCCACCCAGACATTTATGGCAAAATGCTGGATCAACATACAGGTAGTCACACAGAAAGAAAGTACAGGCTATGACGTGCTGAGTGTAGATCTTAGTTTAAAATTAGTCAGTAGAAGCAGAGGGGAAGTAAAGCTGGCCGTCTCATGATGTTGATTTATGGCTTGTAAAAGAACCTTATGAGCATGATACGAGATGTTTTGTAAGCAAAATTCAGCGGCCATTTCTCACCCAAGTGTCCTGATTAACTGCTAGATGGCCTGGCAGACAAATCAGGATTGAGTAGAAATTGTGCAGAGTCAGTGGGCTGGTCACTCACTAATCATAAATGCACACTTCAAGACCAAGAAACCTCCGAAAAAGGAGGCGGTGAAAACCCACAACCGGGTTGTAGCACCAAGAAACAACAACAACAACAGTAGAATCTTCGTATTAACTGTGCTTCTATTGAAAGTGGCGTTCTTCATTATTTGTCTTTCACAATGACATGAATTCTGTGATAATCGTTTTAGTTCTTAGTTCATTTTCCAGAATAACATTGTGAATATCACTTTCATACCTTAATAGTTCCATGAATTATGTCTTTAAATTTTGTGATTCAAAGTTACTTATAGATAAAAAATCAACATACTATACCTGCAGAACATAACACACTCAGTTGTATGCTTATTGAACATTTACTTTTGAGTCTGCATTTAATTTTCTGTAGGGATGTTGGTGTATTGTCCTGATGAACATATATATAACTATTATTTTTGAAGAAGGGCTCCAAAATATATAACATCATACTAATTTCAATGTGTGTGACTTCTGTCTTATGTTTGCTGCTGCCAAAAAGTGACAAGATTAAAACATATATAATTACAGTTTTGTCTGTTCTTGGGTATAGGTGTGAAAGTTGGTCTGTCATTTTAATGGAAGAACACAGACACCTCTCTCCCTCTCTCTCTCCCCCCCTTTTTTTATGTGTGGTGTGTAGGAGAATATTTGTATGTAAGAGGGATGAAATGGCAGGAGACTGATGAAAAGTACACAAGGAGAAGATTCGTAATTTGTACTCTTCACCAAATACTATTAGGGTGATCAAATGAAGGAGGAAGAGATGGGTGGGGCATGCATGGTGGAGATGAGAAATGCCTCCAAAATTTTGGCTGGAAAGCTTGAATAGAAGAGACTACTTACTAGGAGGCTAATACTAAGTGGATGTTAGGGAGATTGGGTTTGGGGATGCAGATTGGATTAATCTGGCTTGAGATAGGGACTAGTGGCAGGCTCTTGTGATCATGGTAATGAGCCTTCAGGTTTCATAAATCACAGGGAATTCTTGTCTAGCTGAGTGTACTATTAGATTCTCAAGAAATACTTTACTCCATGGAGTTAATTATGATTTTTATCTTTATTGAAATTTCAGTTAGAAAGTTTATAGGATTAAGTGATTAAGTTAAGTTCTCATGGTCATAGATATTAAGATGGCTATCTAGATATCAGAGTGCATGGTGGTGCATCCAACAAGACTGTCACCTTTATACCAACAATTCAATTCCTTTGCATACTTGAGAGATCATTATCTAAACTTAATGAGAGCCACAGAATTAGTTTCACTGTTGGTTAGAGGTCATTTTGAACAATTTCTAACAATAAGTGTAATGCTTTTACTGGCATAATTTTTAAGGTGTTTAGATCTACCCTCAGCTTATGAAATTGGCTGAATTTTCCTGCATGCCAGCCATCATATGTGTGCTGTGTTTAGTGTATGTATAAAAACTGAAAATAACATTTTGTCTGAACTTTCTCATGTAACATGTAATGAGTCTGGTATCCATAATAGTGATATTTGTACATTGTTGCTCAGTATGAGAAGCTTTGCAGACTGTCGTGTTGTAAAGTACAAGTCATTGACCCCAAAAACAGTCTAGCAAAGAAGAGTCAGTATTCCAAATATATATGTTTATGGGTGCATTGCAGGGTGTTGGAGGGAGGGTTTAAGTATCAAAAACCCATCGAAAATTATGGTGACAGTGTAAACTATTTTTATCCATATTAATTAAAGGGATTGGCTTGATGGACAAAAACAAAGTTTATGTAAATGGGATGTCTATTTGGACATTTGTAATATTGAAATTCAGCTTTTACTGCTTATCAGTTGTCTGTACCACCACTCCAGCGCTACAAAAATAATTTTTATGTACATTAACATAGCTGTCTTCTGGGATGTTGAATTATGTATAGTCTGGCAGATATTAGCCAACTTTGTAGAGGAGTTTACTGCCTCCTGATGCTTCTCTGAAACATTGGTCAATATCTATCAGACTACATGGTGCAACATCCCAGAAGACAGATGTCTAAATATTTGTTGCCATAAGAACAAAAAATCTCACCTAGTGAACATATATGCATATTGTTTTACTGCTATACTACTGGTGGTGTAATATGACTTTGAAGACATGGTTCATTGCCACTGTATCTGGACTCGGTATTCTGCTCACTTGATTAACAAAAATAAAATTTAGCTCTGTCTCATTTATTTCAATATCCTATTGCTGATGCAGTGGTACTGATTTTTGTTATAATTTCTATCTTTTCCTAGCTGTTATTTCTCATCTCACCAAAGAGTGTTTGCATTTTATGTCCAGTTTCAATGTTAATTTTTAGATCTTTCAATGTTGTTATGCAGTGTACAGTATTTCTGCCCTCTCTCTGCATGTCTCTTGAATTAAAATAAAACAATGCAACTATTTGTAAAGGACAAATAATTTGAAGCAATTTTATGCATAGAACTTGAAGGTTATGTATGTGAATAAAATGAGAAGCTGGCCTTGCCTATGTAGTAGCAACTTACATAATGGTTAATTCTGCACATCAGAATTAAATAAATACATACAGATAGGAGTACATTTCTTCTCTGAATGTTTCTGGCAATGGTAATGTGATGCTAATTTATTTATTCTGGACTTTGTCTATCATCTGTTGAGAATCTGTAAATTCCTTCAAAAATTAGTGTTTTGAAGACTGGTCCACATGTCCATTGAAACATTGTGATTTTTAAGGCATTTTAAAAACTCTCAACAGACAATGGATAAAATTAAAAATAAATTGTTAGGAGCACAATGTTTTATCACTTCCCTATGTGTGGTGGTCATATATGTAGACATTTGTGTAATACCTGACCTATCACATTTATTAGTAGATATGGAAAGAATTTTCCATATTTTTGTATAAATTCAAAGACAATTTTATGCATTGCATTTGAATATTGAATGATAGACATTAAACTTCTTATGACTGAAATTTGCAATGGTGTTATATGAAATCTTGCATAGATACTTATATTTGTATGTTTTTAGCAAAATGAGGCACTTAAAATGGTGTTGCATTGCTTTTGTCAGTGATATACTTAAAATCTTGAATACTACATAACAAATCTCATAAATCGATTTATATACGTTAAGAATATCTATTCTTTATTTTGGAACACTTCCAGCTTATTTCATACAATGGTGGCTGTCTTCTGGGTCTTAGTGCTGTGTAGTGTAGTGGAAGTTTAACATTGTTTCAGAAGTCCTTGCTGCCTCCATCATTAGGACTCATTGCCCTGATGATGGAGGCAGCAAGGACCTCTGAAACATTGGTAAACTTATACCAGACTACACAGTGCTACAACCCAAAATTCAGCCATCTTCGGACTCACCGCCTGAAAACTTCAAATCTTATTTCATACAGTGTTTAGAATTGGAATACTACACTAGTCTGTGTGGTATGGTTTCATTGCTTGATTCATATTAGCCTTCTTTATAGCACATGAATTTCAGCATATGGAGCAACTCTACAATGCATACATAAATTCTTAGGTCATGTATTGCATTGTGTGGTAATGAAGGGGTGTACATGGGAAACTATACAATATAAAATCACGTGGCCTAAATACTTTGAATTTTCTTCTGACTTGATGTTACTGTTACATACGTTTTAGTCATTGTAGCCTGTTGTGCCACAATAGTTCTTAAATGAGATCTAGATGTCCATTTTGTGTTTTCATTTGAAGCGTTGGAAATTTGTTGCAGCATGTCTGGCTGTGTACAAGAAATGAGAAAGATTCATATAAGATGAAACTTATTTTAAAATAATTTTTAAATACATAACCTATAATTGTAATGTCCCTCCCATACCTTTGAAGAAAGGAAATTATCGTAAATTTAGTCATTTCCTATTTAGTATACTTGTGATTAGAATGTTAATAATAAAATAGTTCTGTGTTTATGCAAATGTATCATATATTCGTTAAATATTTAAGTGACATCATTTAGTTCTTATAGCAGACTTTAAAATCCATAATTCCTTGAAATGTTAGTTTATCTTCAGCTGTATTAATAACAAAACATTTTCAAAGTAGCCGCCACACTGGTGGAAGGAATTGAATAATAATACTTGTAGTTTAATAAATATGCTGAAGGAATCCATTTAGTTTTACTTATCATATTGTACATTATCTACACAGCAAGATATTTTATACTTAGGTACAAGCAATATTGCCATTGATTAATGAAAAGTAGACTTTAATAATGCCTTAACAACATACAGTTATTCAGTTCAGTGGATCTCCAAGTGGTGAATTAGACAGTTATAATATCCATGCACTAAGTAATTGTAAAGACAACACAAATTGAATGTTTACTGCATTTGTGGAATATTGTACCTGAGCATGTTCTTTTTTCTTATGAAAGCTGCATATACTTAAGTATTTTATGTTGAAATTACATATATTGATGCATTTTATTGATTTAGAACAGCACATATTCAAAATTGTATAAATGTTTTGGTGTGTAAAGTGAAGCTTTTGCAGCGACTGAAGTTAATGAAAGACTCTTGGGTTATGAGCCATGTCAGGTGGCTGAATGGTGAATAAACCATATCTTCTCCCAACATTTCGAGAGCAATCCCTGCTCTTATCCTCAGGACTGCTGCGTAACAAATCTGGTCCCTTTGGCGGTCTCGCTGATGGGAGATTGCTCTGGAAACATTGGCAGAGGATATGGTTTGTTCACCATTCAGCTACCTGGCGAGGCTTGTAACCTGAGAGTCTTTCATCAATTTATGTTTTCTTGAAGAATGTATACTTCAGTTGCACTCATTCTTATATTGTATTAAGGATGGATCACACTTGAATTTTTTTTGGTAAAATGATTTTCAATAACTTTTAACACTTTTCCACAATGTTTTTGTAGCAATATTTTGGGGGAAAGTTGTAAATCTTTGTGTTATTTGTGTCATAAAATTATAAACGTTAATAATTTACCTGTGAACTGTGGTAAGTTTTTGTCTAGTGTTGGTGCCGTGTACCATGCACGGAAAGAAATGCAGTATATAACAAATTATTTACCAAAGGCTGGTCATATTTCCTTCTGACTTTCAGAATAATTATTATAGTTTTTCTGTTGAGTGATTTAACATTATGAAATAAGTAATATTGAGGAATTTGTATATTGTATTGTCTACACTGTTAAACTGAATGGAAAAGTTAAAATAAATAAGATTTCATAATAAAATTAAATATGTTAATGTTAAAAATCTGAGGTATATGACATTCCAGGATCATGGGATTCTTTAAACCTTATGCTGTAGAACATAGTAAAATTAGAAGGTCCCTGTCTCTTCTAACATAGTAAAATGTAATAAAATTGAATTTAAAATATAATTACCTGGAATAAATTTGGCTGATGGTGCCATGCACTAGTGTTTTAAATGCAAATGGTGAAGTAGCAGAGTCAGATTACACATATATATTCTATGCATCCAACACTAGGGTGGTATTACTCTTTTAACCCTTTGATGCCAAACTCAGTAAGCCATGCTGTCTTTCTAGTCTGCAATGTGCCACTGTCAACAGTAAGGCATACTCGCTTATGAACCATCTCACTTAACCCTGTTCTTGCACATGTGCTACTGCTGTTGTTCAGAATGCAATGATGTAGCTGTGTAGGTAAGGTTTTGTTCTTGCTCTCAGAGTGTTTATATGTCTATTTAATGCATTATATTTATTTACTTGTGTATAAGTAATAAGCATGAATGAAGAAAGTTTACCATATTCTTCCATAAGTCTGCTGAAAGTAATAATTTCTTGGATGCTTCTAAAAGCACTTCATGCTTCTGTTTGGAATGACGGTGTGTTAGTCTTGTGCATAAAAATGTTACTTGCTGCTACCTCAGGGTTTCTCATAATATCATTATGAGCTATGAGATTCTGCTGTCTGGAGAACTAGGTTGGACTGTGAATTTCTGCAATTGATTTTGCAACAGTTTTACTAAAGTATTGCATTTGTAGGGTCTGAATATTTAAATACTTTCCCCCCCTCCCGTCACTTCCAGTAAGGTTTCTTTTAAATGTTTTACATCATCAAAGAGTTTAATATGAATATGTATACTGTTGTTCAAAACATACTTTGAAATTAAAGATCTTATTTTTTGCGCTGTTATACTTCATATATTTTTAAGGGAACAGATAGTCTTGTAAAATTGTTTTATTGTCAGCACATTTCAGTAAAGTATGTCTTATTTCACTAAATTGTATAGTAGTTTGGTGACCCTTTTTAGGTTTATGGCATATAATCAAATGTTTATAAAGTGTATAGAAACATTAAACAACAGACATTAGGCACTTAATTTATACATACACAATGAGAAGATTTTGAATTGGAAATTAAGACTATAAAATTATCACTTTTCTTATAACTTATACAAACTGTTTGTTCTCTGGATCATATGTTGGGAATTTCTTTTTTGATAAACTGCTGTTTTAAAAGATGAGCCTTAATTCCATTTTGTTTAAAAAAATTTCATGAGTTTTTAAAAATAATCTTTAAGTGTTGTTCCCTAGAATCTGATACAAGTTTCTGTTCTTTCTTCAAATGTGATCAGTACTGATTCCATTATGTATAATATATTTATCTTTAAGTCAAGTTTTTACAGTTCTCACTGTGTTTTTAACATTTGGTAATGTCATTATGTCCAAATTTCTTCCTAATTATATTACTGGTGCAAGCTTAAGTCTTTTTTCACGTCTCTATTTTGTTGGACACCGTATCTTTAATGATAGCTGCAACAGTTAAATACTTTTTCATGTTACAAAAATACTGTTAAAATGTTTCACAAGTGCTTCCTGATCTTTCATGTGATTCTGAGTATAGCCTGAGAACATAATACAATCTGGGAGTGTTACCTTTGTTGTATCATGAATTATCAGGCAGAATATAATGAGCCATGATGAAATACAGTGAGAGTACAGTAATTGTAATTAGATGTTAATGTGAACTAAGATTTGTGTTTAGTGTGAAAACTATGGGAAATGCTTGTTGAAATCAAAGGGATATAAAAATATTAGTACTGGTCTCATATCAGTAACATCTGATTACAGAGAAAGTCACCCCTTGTTCTAAAATTATTAGTACAACTTGGAGAAAGAAATTATGTGGTCTCAGAGTTCTCAACCAGTGGTCTGGTTACATCTTTTTAAATACTGATCATCCTGTATGATGATGAAATAGTTAAATATTTACTTTTAAGAGAATAGTTAATAAAAATAATATTTCAACAGATTCTTTAAAGGAAACAACTGAATGCTATGTGAACCTGTTTGTCTATTATTTTGAATAAATTGCCATGAAGTTTCAGTAAATTGTCTTGGTAATAACTTCATGGCCCACAAATTGATAAGAAAGTGTGAACATGGTTCCAGATCCTGAATTTTTAGAAGTTTTTAAAGATAAATTGCTGTTTAGCTAATGCATATTTAGGCATAAATTTAATTTCTGTTTCAGAACTCATGTCAAAAATTAAAGAAATGTCTCGAGAGAGCCTGTTTGTAATTTATTCTAAACATTACAGTGGTAACAGAAATAATGATAACTGACCATATCAGTTAAGAATTCTAAACAGTCTTGCCAGAGAGTTTAGAACTTACCTAAGTATGAACTTCACAGAATTTTCAAAATGAACAGCAAGAAAAAATGTCCCAGTGGAATAAATATAATATGTATTGTTGCTGAAAGAACAAATGGCTTGTATGGACATTGTTTGCTGAATATAGCTTGTGACATTCCTGGGGATGCAAATTCAAGCAGTTTTTAAATGTTAATGGCATTTCCATGGTAATATGTTCATACCCAGAGTAAAATTGAGTTACCTGGTTTGTATAAAATGTGAAGATGCTTTGATGTAGCATGTACTGATTTTCTGTTAATTTTGAGTATAGTGTTATAGGCCTAAATATCAGTATTTTAAATTATAGTACTTTGATACAAGTTCACTTAGTTGGTCTACATGGACATATTGTAGGTTTCTGTTCTGAAGAAAATCTTTTGAAAATTCATTCTCATTCAAAGATGGCTGTCTTTTGGGTTGTAGTGACATGTAGTCTGGTGACTTCCACCATACTACATGACACTTCAACCCAGAAGACAGCCATCTTTGTACTGATTACCATGAGAACCTAAAATCCTATGATTAGTACCACTTGCTGAATTGAAGTTCATTGTGAGAAGTTAAGTTTGTAGCATATAATTTACATAATTTTGCATCTTTTGTAAGGATCAGGGAAATGTTAGCTTCCAAATGAGTGATGTTGCACCTCCGTAGGTGCTTCCATTCAGTCACAATTTTAGTTAATGGAAGACGTATAGAATTCAATATAAAGAAGTGATAAATATGGTAGCAGTAAATTTGAGAGTCCATAAGACAATATTAACTAGATGATTTTAGGTGCAACTTGGGATATAATTTTCTTACTGACTTTATGATCTGTATCAGTTTTTTTAAATAAAAGAAAGATAATACAAAAACATGTATCTTAACTGCTACAAGTGTTGGTGGTGGTGGTGCTTATGATTATTTTGATGATAATTCATAAATATTTTACTTAAACAGGTAAGTGCAAAAAAGTGTAAAGAGTGATTATAAAAAGTACAAAACCCCTAATGAGCATTGCATGCATTCTAGAAATAATAGCTTCAGTTTTCTTTCATCTTACATGCTGATAAAGTCTATCATATTTAATTATAAAACATGAAAAATTGAGTAGTTATGTGAATCTAGAAGCATTTAACATTGCAGACTAGCGTTCTGTACAGGCATAGATAAACATGAATTACACTATGTCTGTGAGATTTGAGGTTCTCATGGCAAGTAGACAACAACATTCCACATGATGTTTCAGTTCAGGAGATAAGTATCTGTCTATAAGTCTATTTGTGAAGGATTATTACATAATATAAAATCAGGGTGGAACTTGGTCACATGAAATGTCAATATTGGGTCTGTGATATCATAATTTAACCAAAAATATGCAAGTTTTGTTAAAATAGAATGGCATGGATGGAATTTCAGCCTACCCAGAGTGAACTTACTGTTTTTGTTCATGAAAACTGCATTATAGATTCAATCCCCAAATTTTACTCTTAGGACCAAATTTGTAGGTTCATCTTATGAGCTGACAAACAGTAGTACAGTATTATCCAAGCTACAACATGAGTTGATTTGATTCTGAGCCCAGTGACTGACTGTTTTCCCTCCCTCAGTCCCTCCAGGCAGATATTAATATCTGAAAACATACAACGATAATGTCAATATTTACAATTTAGAGCATCCTTTTCTTTGATGTTATATAACTAATGCAATTAAAATGGTGTCAATAAATAAACCATAACTCTGATATAACTGGAGTTTCACTGTAAGGACAAAAGTTAAATACAAAATTTGGGTTTTGTTCATGTTGCTCCTTGTTGTCACTTTTTGTATGAGTTATTGAAATGTTTCAATAATAGCAAAATTCTGTAGGCAACAATAAGTCACTTTAATCACAATAATTTTATCTTTGCATTCATTTCTTATGGCTGCAGTAGGACCTGAATGTACAGAAAATTTAAACAGATACTAGAGTGTCATATAACCTCTCATTTTATGGTTGTGATGTAAACAAAAAATTAATCATGTGTGTTACAAATCAGCATCATAATTTCTGTATGTACATAAAAAGTGTTTTTAAACATTACTAATATTTCTTTTGTATACGTAATAAATGTTGGTGCAAGAAAATAATATACAGTGCTAGACATGTAAAACTATTTCTTTTTACAGTTAGTAAAATATTCACATTCAAAGATACAGATTTGAAAAGGAATTTGTAAATTATTATAGGTGGGAGGAAACAATGTTGTTGCATGAATGACATTTTTTAATTTAATGCAACTTCTATTGTGTGACGTGAAACAGCAGAATTTAATCTAATTTTATGGAAAGAACATACCCAGTGCACATAGGAAGGGATACTGAGCTTTTGTTTATGTGAATTAATTTCATCTCTATGCTTGTGTTTGGAAAAATTATGCCTTGTGCCTTCCTTAGTAATAAATGACTTCATGTTATCTTAGTTTTACACCATCATTATTTATAATAGAGTATTTATGGTACCAATCTATAGATACTAACAGTACCAGTTCCCAATGTATGTCCTATCCAGGGCATTAATATTTACATGTGTAATAGGTTTTATCATTCCATAGTTTTATACTCTTAACAGAGTATTTTATTAAGTGTCATTTTGTTCAGAAAAGTTATTTTTATTTGCTTCATCCTACTTAAGGATATTCTTTACCAGTATTCTGTAGCAAAGTAAACATAGTATTTTGCCAAAAGTCTTTGGATTTCAATAGCTCTTAAGCAAGTGTGTTGTTATTGAGCTATGAAGCTATGGCATTGTCTTGTGAATGTGACGTGTTTGTTATGAAATATTAACATCATATCTACAGCACTGCAAGGGAGAAAAATGGATGATGAGAAATGAGTGTAAGGTGAAGGATGTTGCAGTACCTCAATAGCAATACTGTTCGTAAGGCAAGGGTCTAAAATTAACCTTTAAAGTACCGAGCCTTTAAAGCACTGTATCCTGTGCTGGCCCAAATTAAATCCTACAGTTATACTATGCTCTGCTTGTTTTTTTAAAAAACAGTGAATTTGTTTCACCCACATACAACAATGAAATAAATTATACTTTGTTCAGAAGAATTTACCTTACCTTAATATTTTATAAATTGTGTGATATTAATGTATTTACCTTAAAATGTTAATGCAGCATGTAAACATTTATTTTCCATCAAACAGCTGTAGAATTTTTCTTCCCGCTATACATGCACACAAAGATAAGTTCCAACAGCTTTTCTCTCCCATAATACAGCCATTTGAGGGTCAACTTTGCTTGGTAGTTTCTAACACATAGAAGTGCATAGTCCATCACCATTGGCCTCAGAACAGTATTCACTAATGCTTAGTGGTTCATGTACATTTTCTCCAGATGGGACAAATGGGATGATTTTGGACCGATTTTTTCTGCCTTGTATTTCCATTCTATTTACACCCTGTCTTCCACTGCAAGAAAAAGGTCACAAACAAATTGTTTCGTAATTGCAAATAGGTCATTTCTCTTCATACCGCTTCTGTGTTATAAAATAATTTGTGACAATTAAAAAGTTTTTTTGTTCATTTTAAGTTATGCAAATTATGCCGCACCTCTTGCCCATCCTGTTACTTATAATAACATAGCTCCTGTGTGTTGGTAGTTTGCTTCAGAGGATTGAGTATTCAAACCAAAAATTCCCCTTGGTTACAGCTGTACCTGCCTGTGTTGTCTTTCCAACATACTGCTGTGACATTTCTGTGATCTCTACATACAGTATCTCGTTTATTTCTATTCAGGGTCCTACAACCCAAGTTTTAAGGCATTCCTTCTGTTATGCCAAACTGTCACAATAAGGAATTTTCCAGTTGTAGAGGTTATCAATTGTAGTGCACCTCAAAGTATCATGAATTAAGTACATAATCTCAGCTTTCACAGAAAGTCATGCTTTTCTTTCTAGGTGACATATAGGGGCAGGGAATGGTTGTATTATCAGCATAATATTAAAATATGAACAGAAGTGTTTTGAATAATTCCATACTAACAGCAGTACAGATTTGATTTCCCCAATAATGTGACCAGAAACTATATGAGGAAAAGTTTTTGGTATTCAGTGGAATAAGAATAAACCTTGATGCCCAACACTGCAGCTTATAAATCATTCTACCTGTCTAATATTATTACTACTGCTCTCCATGTATCACCATCTGAAAGCTATTATGATAATTTCTCTTTTGAATCAGATAAAATTTATATTTCAAAAAGTTCACTTTTCATGTACAAGCTTCTCTCCTGAATCCTGATCTAGATACAGTCTTTGTACTGTATTTTCTTCACTCAGAGACTTTACAAGGTACCTGCTCCTTTTATATTGTTAATTCATTTTGTTATGTAAATACGAAACTAATGCAAATACACAGCAGACATTTGTCCATAACAGTAGACCACACACCAATGACAAAGGTACGGTGAAATAAACCACTAACTTAGAACAGGCACATACTAGCATGCCAGTAAAGGACATGAACCCTTACAGAGTTTGTTGCTTCGATGAAATCATAAATTATACAGAAAATTAATAACAAAGTATTTAAAGAATCCCTAAGTGAAGCACACAAATGTGTGTCTTTGGAACTGCATTGTAAAAATAATGTTATAATCAGCCTACAAGTAAATAAAAAATATATTGAAATGTTTCAGTACTGCTTATCAGTGCAAAATCAGTAGTACAGTTATACCCTTTCAGATCAAGTTACTGAAACTCTTTGCAAACTTGTGCTCAGTGTTTTTTTTTTTTAAAGTTACAGAGCATAGCCAAATGTGATATAATTTCAACACTTAGCTGTTAATTGTTAAGGGAGGTTATGTAAAAAAAATTATAAAAGAAGAGAAAGGGGTCCTTTTGACATCAAAATTTATCAACATTGTACAGTCATTCTTTCAGAGTACACTGACATTACTTTCATGGATAACTCAATAGAAGATCACAATCTCATGTTACATGATGGAATGTACACCATGAATTCAAGTGTGTGGTGGGCCAACTAGGGATACCAGAGCCATTTCTTAAAAGATGCTAGGCCTTTAAAGGTTAACCATCAGTTACAGTTGGTACTATCCAGATAAAATGTAAGTTGTTTTGCCTATTACAAAATAGATTAGAACCCATATGTAAGATGAGCCTCACAGGACACATGCACACTGTTTTCAGCTCCCATTTGCTGGAGTGACATGTCAGAAGCTGAAATAGCTTTGAACGGAGAGATAAGGAAGGAATTGAAGATTTATAATGTATCCAAATGGTGATGTTAATGTTATGTAAGATCATAGTATAAATTGTTTTATTTTAAGTGTGTAAGTAACAAACTCTGGTAAATAAGTATCCTTCTGAGTTTCATCATCAGATGCACTTCTGTAGTTTAATTTCTTGTTTATATTTAATAGTAATTAGTTGCTCAGTTTCTGGAAAATACAGTTGAGTAGCTGTAGTCAGTTAAGAAGTGAACAGTTTGCAACGTAAGCCACCAAGGATCTTAATTCCTGTTTTTCTATGCAGTTTCTTATGTTATGCTTTGAAGGTGTTAAACTGTTAAACAAAAACATACGGAAAATTTGGCCTTTCAATCACGGGTATATAAAATTATGTAATTATGACTGTTCAGTAGTAATCTAGAAATGTGGACAAGTTTCCTGTTTAAAATAGACCTGTATTGTAAAAATGTTAAAATGGTACATTTGCATAAGTACAATGATTGATAAAAGTAAATTAAAAGCTGGAATTGTCTTTTACAGCAGTGTCATAGTTTTTCAGTTTGTCACTCATGATTAAAGCATTTCCAGTTTTCTCCATACATACAGTATTATTATAATAATTCATTACATTGTTGTGCTGAAATAAAATTCTTTGTTGGCATTGTGTTTCTTAATTGTAGTAAAGTTTCTAAAAGAAGATAAGGCTCATAGGATATAGTAGGCAGATTGATGATACTTGAAAGTAAAAGGATTGATCCTGATTCCATAACATTCAAATGTTTTGTTACAATCTTAATATATACCAAGAATAAATTCCTGAAATCCTGTTTTACATTTTTCCATCATTGATTGCCAGGCATGAAAACTTCCCACGGACATGCACCCTATGGCAAGTTAAAATTTAAGACCTGACTTCAATTTTGTACCATAGTTTGTGATTGTGGTCAGGTTGCATTTTAAATGGTTCTTGCTTGTAGGTATCTCAGCTTACAGATAAAGAATCCCTGCCTCAACATTATGGATGGTCATGTTAAGGGGGTAATTCATTCTACAGAACCTTAAAATATAAATATCTAAATAAAAGTGGATGATGTAATATATATATCAGTTTTTTTAAAATATGTTGTCTAAGAAATGCAGTTACAGTATCTCAGTGCAAGTGTTGACAAGGCCTTTTTTCTCACAAAGGACATCTGAATTAAGGAGTTACATAGTGTCTTATGGGAAGATTAAAATTATGGAAAAATGGAAATTGTCACTTGGTACAGGCAAAGCACTGGAAACCAGTCAGTGGAACTATTACCCACTCATGTTGATAAGGTGTTTATAATTGGCAGAAAAGTGGAAACTACTGAGTGCTAGGGAAATTTTACTTACTCAAAAATTGCTGTACAAAACTCAGCAAACTTCTCATTGTGATAGCAGCATTATCTACTCAGTTGTCTCGTTTGAGAGGGGTTTCAGAGCATTGAATATTGCAGAGAAAGAACTTTAAATTGCCATTGCAAACAAAATGTGAATAACCTAATTATGATGTGATTTTCAGCCTGCAGAAATATGTGTAACCATTGTTTTCATAGCTCATAGGAATATTCAGTACCATTAAGGGGATAACAAACTTGAATTTGGCTGAGAAGACAAGTTTACAATCAAGATCAGATACAATTATATTATATGTGGTTGGTTCTTAAATTTGTACACTTCACCTCACCTGATTACCATTGCAGTTATAGTTAGATGTGATGCAGGTAATTCCATTTTCAGATCTCTGCAATTAGAGTAGAGTAGAGTAGAGTTTATTTACATTCCATAGATCCTTCTTAGGACTCAACCAAAGGATGTAGAACATGTCATTTCATACAATATACATACACTTCAGAACTTTCAACACAAGTACAAGAACGTATTTCACATATCAATGTACATAAATTTCAGATTCTGCAATACAAGTATGAAAAATAATTTTACAAATTAATATACATAAACCTCAGAATTTTAAATATAAATACAAAACTTGCTTTAACATATACATAGATTATGGATATAAAGCTTAAACATTTTCAGCAGAGATGAAATCATCTACAGAATAGAAGGAGTGAGTAAAGAGGTAATCTTTCAATGCAGGCTTGAATACCTTTATATCATAATTTAGACTTTTAATTGTTGGTGGAAGATTATTAAACAACTTGATACCTGTATAGTACACTCCTTTCTGATATTTAGTAAAGTTAACATTTGGCACATATAGATCATGTTTACGTCTTGTATTTAAATTACGTACATCTGTATTTCTTTTAAATTTATCCATGTTTTCCACCACAAATGATAGCAAGCAGAGTATAAATTCACTTGCAAGTGGAAGTATATTAAATTTACGAAATAATTTTCTACAAGATACCCTGCTTTTGACACCGGCCATTATTCTAATTATTTTCTTTTGCATGTAAAAAACTTTATTACTGTCTGTTGAATTTCCCCAAAAGATTAATCCATATGACAATACAGAGTGAAAGTAAGCAAAGTAAACTAGCTTTAAAGTATCTATTGTCATGAGTGGTACGACTGTTCTCATGGCAAAGCATGCAGAGCTTAATTTGGGAATAATATACTCAATGTGTTTCTTCCAATTTAAGGTACTGTCGACTTGTAAGCCAAGGAATTTGTTTGTTTCAACTTCCACAATTAATTTTTCTTCAAAACCTATATTTAATCTAGGATATGTCTTGTGCTTAGTAACAAATTTTATGAAGTTTGTTTTTTCAAAATTTAGTGCCAGTTTGTTAGCTCTAAACCATTTGTTTATGTTGGCAAAGACATCATTCATGATATTTTCAAGATAGATCAATTCTTGGTGTGCAATAATGATACTTGTATCATCAGCAAAAAGAATAGGTTTGAATATAGAGTTTATAGTTGCCGGCAGGTCATTTATATATATATGAGGAAAAGTAAGGGTCCAAGAACTGAACCTTGTGGCACTCCGTGATTTACGATACCCCAACCTGAATAGGTATTATGATTGGTATGGGGGCTTTTAATTTCTACTTTCTGCCTTCTATTATTTAGGTAGGATTTAAACCATTGTCCTGCTATACCTCAAATTCCATAAAATTTCAGTTTCATTAGTAATATTTCATGGTTAACACAATCAAATGCCTTGGCTAGGTCAGAAGATATATTACCCATGATTTAAACGCACACTGAACTAATAGACACACACTCTGTTCAAAGGACCAACTAGAGTAGCCGCCCTTTTCTCCAAACTTATATCTGATGATGGAGGCATATCCAGCCTTCGAAACATTATGGATTTTAACAAATAATGAAGATGGGCAATGCCGAAAGTAACAGTCAAGTAGATTTTTTTGTGCGTAATATAGTTTACTTGAAAAATTGACCAGTACATTTCAGGTAGGAAATGTTTGATTGATTTATTTTTATGGAAGTATTTCAGGTTATCTGCGTTTGTGTGAAAAATATTTGGGTACCAATTCGTGGTAATTCACGGGGGTTGTATCTATAATGGACGCGCGCGACATCTGTTGAAGCCGAAGGAATTGCTTGAAGAACACACTAATCACGAAAGATGTCGGTAGTCGCCTAGACCGTCGTAGACCACTTTCGCTGCCAACATTTAAAGTTGAGTTTACCGACGTATTTGTATGTTTTGGTGTTATCAGTTGGAGATGTTCTTCATTCTTTGTACTGCTGGGTAGAAGACTGTGCATATGGTACTGGTATATATGTAAAAGGAAAGTTTATGATTTATGTTTTGTAAGTTTCATCCCTTCCATAGCTTTCATTTGTCAGTACCTTCTGAATCAGTGCTTGTTATGAAATAAAATTACAGGTGTAGGAAGTCTGTCTTTGGAAAGCGTGTTCTTTCTTTTGAACTATGGTTTATTCAGCTTACTGTTCAGTAATTACAGAAGAAATCATACCTGATGCAGACAAGCCGCTAAATGTTAATTCTGAATCACCGCCAGTGAAGTCAACGAATGAGAAGAATAATGTATCGGATCCAGCAAATTGGGGTTATGATTTGTATCCAGAAAGACGTGGGGAAAAGTACAAACCAAGTTGGGCAAAAGTGATATTTCGTGGTGAAGGCAAAGAAAATTTAGACAAATTGAGATGTGAAGAAAATGTCTACAATTGTGTGAAAAACAGTACGTAATTCTCTTGTCGGTACAGTTAGGCTACCCATGTTTTTTAATATATTCACAGTTGAAACTTGCTTCAGAAGTGTGTTGTCTCAATTGCTGACATTTGAGAAATTCTCTTCCAGTCTCACATGAATAGTTAAATAATTAGAATTTTTTTACCACTGGGATGACAGTTTACAAGGAGGCACCTGCCTTCTCTCCGGACTTGAGAATATAATTTGTATATAATGCCCAGTGTTATCTGGTGCCTACTTCTGAAGTCTGGTATAATTATAATTTTACTTTCAAACTAAAATTATTTTTTTATATTTGGACAGAATTAGATATTTCCATTCTTAAAATGGTAAAGAAAGTGACAAACATGGGTAGCAAACCTTCAGTTGCTCAGTTTATTGCATCTTTGTACACAATTATAGATGTACAACAAAGAAGTTATAACATTTTTCCATTTTTGAGTAATTACACTGTTATGGTGCTTTGATTTCTTAGTGTTTTAAAGAATTTAACAGCATTCTTATTATATAATATATTTGCATATGATCCCACCACAAAATGATGCAGTGACTCAGAAATGGAAATTAAGTCCCAGCAAACCTCTCTTAGAGCCTAAAATTTAGATAAATTGTTATTTTGTTAAATAGTATTTTTGTTTAAGATTTTAATGCTTTCACAGCAATTGAATGCAGTGAAGTGGGTGATGAGCCCTATGGGAATGGAGTTAATATCCAGTTATTAACTCTGTCCTCACGTGAGTGATCACCCAAGAAGTTCTCATCTTGGGTTTGTGTTGTTACGTGTAACTTGCATGGGTTGTTAAATTGTATCAGTTATTTTCTTGGTTATCAGGAAGAATATTGTGTAATGAGATGGAGCGGTAAGGAGAACAACAGTCTGCTGTTTATGTCTGTTCACCAATGTTTAAAATACACTGGGTTTTGGCAACTTCTTTTCATGTGTCAGGAAATTATAAGAAGCTTATAACTTGCAGTGTGTACCATATGAGTCTAAAAAGATGTGAAATGAAGTAATCAAATTATGAATAGATTTGTGTCTTGTACCTTGTTCTCTCACATTACTACATTTTGGATAACACTGTTTTGGCGCTTATGTCTCACAAGAGATATCTACTAAAAATTATTTTCTTAGAAATTGTCAGTTATGAATATTTTAAAATTCTTGCAGGTATCAAGAAAGCTTTCTGGGGCACCAAAATGTCTGAGGGTTTATGGCTTGGTGATCTTTGCTACACAGTCATGTTAGTTTGGTACAGTTTGACCAGCTACTTATTTGCATTTCTAGAAATCATTTTGGTACTGGTATATTCATGTTATATTTATTCATGTGGAAATTGTTTTATTAGGTCATATCACTAAGTCACAGAATAGTACTGGGTCAACAATTTATGAGGCTGCGGTCGTGCTTGGATTGCGTGGTTGGCTGGCGCTGTGTTGATGTGGGTGGGAGTTGCGCGCGTTCTTCCGGTGGGTGACTGGAAAATCAGTTTCAGTGCCGCTAGTAACAGTGAACTACAAATATTTCTCGTCACTAATATACATGTCATTACATTAATTGTTCTTACCTTAAATCATAAAAGATGTTCAAAGTGACTTCCTTGTGCTTGCAGGCAAGCTTCACATCTCGTTAACATGTTTCAAAATACTCGACGAAGCTCTTCTGGGGTAATTGCCGAAATCAGTTGTCGAATATTTTCTTTAAGTTCTTCTTCAGTGTGCTTATTGTTTACATAAGCTTTGTTCTTCAGCATGCCTCACAGGTAAAAATCGCACGGGTTTAAGTCTGGGGAACGCGGAGGCCACTGATCGATAACTTGTTCACCAAGCACTTCTCTTAATGCTAACATCGACCGATCAGCTGTGTGAGCTGTAGCATTGTCTTGCATGAAGAAACCGTAAGTCTTTTCTTCCTCGGTCATTTCTTGGAAAAAGGGTCTAAGTATTAAATTTACATAATGTTCACAATTTATGGTTTCATTATAAAATATTGGCCCTATTATTTTCTTGGAGGTAACTGCACACCAGACTCCAACATAATATCATGAAGAAGATGTTCATGCAACTGATGTGGATTTTTGGAACTGTAGTAGCGGTTGTTTTGAGTGTTGACATATCCACTTAAATGCAGCCATGCTTCATCACTAAAAAACAATAGCTCTGAATAAACAATCCCATCATGCACTGATGCCAACAACCAATTGCAGAAATGAATCCTAACACCACTGTTAGGGTTTGTGAGTGGTCGCAATTTCAGTAGTCTCGTTGCTGTGTGAGCAGATCCCAATGACTCGCCAGATTGTGTTGCTAAACATGCCAAAGATTTCCTTGGACTTTTTTTCTAAGAAATCCCCAATTTCTCGTCCAATAATACACTCTGTTTCCTGTTCTTCTTTTCATCCAAGACTGATCCCATACTACAAAATTTTTTTACTAATCTCTCTATCATGGACTTGCTAGGAACACTTACACCAGGAAAATGTCTGCGAAATTTACGGCGGCATCTTCCATAGGATGAATATTTGGCATATGTTTCAACTAAGAACACACGTTGCTTAATACTATACATCATATTATCATCGTCAATCCGCTACGAGAGACGCAATGAAACTGATTCGCCTGTGACTCATGGGAAGAACGCGCAAATCTCCTGCCCACATCAACAGAGCGCCGTACGACCACACAATCCAAGCATGACCGCAGCCTCATAAATTGTAGACGCGGTATAAGGGAAAGTAAGTGTGTTGATTTGCTGTATCCATTACTGAAGAGCTGCCAGTTTCTGTGCATTCTTGTTGTCATTCAGATACCATTTGCTGTTACAGTCCGTAAATATTAGAATGAGCAACAGACTAACTGAATTTTGTGGTGCTGACATAAAGTAACCCATCCCTGGAAATTTTTTCAGAGATCATGTGTAGCTATAAGGCAGACAGTATTGGTAGTTGTGTTTCAGCAGCTGATTGCCTTGTGCAGTTCTGTATACCGAACTTGTTTTACTACAACATTTTGAGATAAAATACTGTGCTAGTAAATACTACAATAATTCTTTGTCTCATTGCTACCAAGTGGACACTTGTTGATATGCATGACATAAGTGGTAAGACCCTGTTCTCATAATTCCTTTGCTTTTGAGTTGATTAAGTGTTCTTCATGCTTCACCTTATGGACCCATCCATGTCTTTCCGTCTGTGGCAGTTTTCCAAGGAGGTAGGCAACCCACATGATTAATGCCATTATTATACACCAGTGGGAACTGGTCTTTTGATTGGGGCATGGGGAACAGATCTCTGTTGGAACACATTGCAATGTCATCAAACTGCATCAATGCAACCGAAATACAATGTTACACAACAGTGGGGGCCAAGGTGATTGTTGGAACATATTGTTGACAAACAGTAACCTCTGATCACAGTGCAATAGTGATCTGAGTGTTGTGGCATGAAGAACACCTTTTTAATGTCAGTATTCCAAAAAGTACACCTTTACAGTTTTTTATACATATTTTACAGTGTTAGTCTCTGTATAAAGTAGTCTGTGTTTTATTTTTCTGGTTGACCATTTACATAGTTCGGAGATTTGTGTGTTTTAAATTTCTTACATAATCAGAGTTAGTCACGAGGGGCTAAATGAGATTTAATTTCAAGTCTATTGTTATGTCAGTTCTTGTGCTCACTTGTTTGCCGGATATTTCAGCCTCTGGCACATGGCAGATAATTGGTACAGCACCCCTGTCTTATCTGTATTTCTGTGACTTCTAAGTCATTCCATGATTCTTTTGGTTTGTCATGTAAAGAAAACTTGAGGTGAATGGGTATAAATTTTTCTTTAAGTTTTGTTTATGTAAGAACACAAACATTGGCTACTCCTTATTTGTAGAATTTGAGGTTTTCATGGTGGTGAATTTGAAGATGGCTGCCTTCTGGGTTGTTGTGCCATGTAGTCAGGTTCTAAATGAGATAATAACTGGAACTCTGGAATTAAAATTCAAATGAAATACCTATTTCTCTTTGTTCAGTTGTGAATTGTTAAATTTAAAATGAAATGTAATTGAGGGAATTGTACTTTCTTGAACCAGCATGAAACTGTTACATGTCAACTGTACAGGTCAAGTGAAGACAAGGCTGATTTGTGCAGGACTTTGAAATAATAATCAGTCACTTTATTAGAATACTGTTCCTGACTCTGTTAATCTTTTATGCCACTTTTATTGATGTCAAAGGTGAATTTCAACTTTGTGGGGAATGTATGTGTTTCATTTGTAACACCAGATGACTTGTTTTCAGGTCCACTTGTGAAGTTGATGCTTGTTGCTTTGAAGAGTTCAGGATGGTAAGTTTGTGAACAAACTCTTTATCAGCATTATGTGATAGTGATGTTACCTTTCTGTGTGATATGTATGTTTCTAGATAGCCATTACATTCTGAGACAAATACAAATTTTTTTATGTTTTTAGTGATGAATAATAATAAAATAAGAAAAATTAAATCAGTGTTTCCTTGCTGAGTGAACCAAAACCTTTCCATCCATTTGTGTCTTGGCATATCTCCTAACCTGTGGTTCCATCTTCATCTTGGTCACTCTTGGACATTTTCCTTCACTTTCGTGTTTAAAGCTGCCTTTGAATTTTCTCTTCATTCATTCTTAAAACATGCCCATATAATCTTGTTCTGTTCTTGTTAGTCTTTCAGAGTGTTTAATTTTTGGCTTTCTGTAATTCTTTAGTTTTTTTTATTATATGTCATTTGGTATTTCCTTCTGTACATATTAAAAATTACATCTTGCTGCCATTAATCTACTAGCATCTGCCTTGTTCCCTATTCAAGTTTGTGCTTCACATGTGCAAGGAATACCTTTAAAATGGGCATATTTTCCCCTTAGGCATTTTCCATTTCTAAAGTATGTCCCCGTTCTCCTAAAGCCTAATCACTCATCCATCATGGGAGGTGAACAACATAAAAGTAGAGGAAAGCTTGTCAGAGCAGTATGCAGTTGGTTCCAGTCTGTGGCACCTTCATGGTTCAGTAGTTGAGTGTGTCTGAAAATGGCTGTCTTCTGGTAGAAGTTTATCAGTGTTTCAGAGGTTCTTGCTACCTCCATCATCAGGGCAATGAGTATTTATTTACTTTCTTTGCAGTGCAGTTGATTTGAGGCGACATATAGCCTGTGAAGTATGTGATCCTTCAGTTAGTGGAGGCTATGATCCGTTACTCAATCAGGTAGCTGTTTTTGAAGTTTTGTTTTTCACAGCTTTATCATTGCTTTTGTACTAAACTCATTTTAATTATTTTTATTTATTTCCCCATATAAGGCTGCATATTATCATCAGTATCCTGTTGTAATTACCAGGTGGTGGTGTGTCAGAATGTGGCCAGAAGCAAGGGAATGGTACAGGGTGTTCTGACACATGAAATGATTCATATGTTTGACTACTGCCGCAATACACTTGACTTCAGGAATGTTGATCACTTGGCATGTACAGAAATACGAGCTGCAAATCTGACTCATTGCAGTTTTCTTAGTGCATGGCATCAGGGAGATGCATCTCCATTCAGAATACAGCAACAGCATCAGGTATGATTGTAAAATATACATTTAAGTATACTTTTACCTATCTGTGTGACAAATACAATTCTCATGATTTCTGTGCTGGTTGAATACTTGAATTTTTTGTTTGGAAATAGTTTTGCAACATAAACATAAATAACAAACACTTATTCTGTTAAAACAGTTTTGATTCAGTGGATTAACTTTTTCTGTAAAAGATATCTTGGTAATTTGTCTTTATGCCACATATGTTGTCAGCCATATTTGAACTCTGCTCTCTGTTTCTTTACACCATGAAAACTGCTTTGCATATTTAGGAACGTGGTCTTTTTCACTGAAGGCTACTTGTGTTTTATTTGATGCAACTGATTTTCACTACTATGTTGTGTTCTGTGTTGTGATTTGATGGACAGAATGAAGTTGTCCTAATGGTGAAACAATCTTTGACGGTAGAGAGAGGGGCAAGAATTAAGCTAAATGTGTATTATGATATTAACTGTTTGAAATATAATGATTTTCATGCTCTAATGCTGATTTGTTTTCAAATTTATTTTCTGTTAAAAGCAGTTTATGAGTGTCCATAGTTTTATTTAGGTGTTTTGCTGTACCTTTTATACCGAAACTGAAATGTTCTCTTTGACTTCTGTAACTTTGCATGTGCCATGTTCTTTGTTGTCACTTTGAGAGTGTGATATATTGAATGTTTTTAAAGCTACCTTCCTTTAACTTTCTTGTAATTACACGAGACAGA
The DNA here is from genome assembly GCF_000696155.1 of Zootermopsis nevadensis. The sequence continues at coordinate 1,802,848 of NW_019059680.1, forward strand.
ACAGCAGAATTTCTGCTTGAAGGCACTGTAGCTGTAACTGGGTGACTAACTTTGTGCTTGGATGGCTGACCTGATTATATTCACAATGGTGGAACCATTCTTCTAAAAGTGTTCTTTTCTCTTCCAGTCTTATAGGTCAAATTACTTTATTATAATGCTGGAGAAGTTTGGATCAACGTAAGATCTGAAGTCATAATTATAGTGGTAATCACCTGTATCAAAGCAGCACTTTCTGAATGTGCATGCAGCATAGTGCACCCCCTTAAAATCAGTAAATTTTATTGACCCATGTACAGAATTATGTACATTTAGTCTGTTTTGATACCTTTTTGAATTTGTTTGGTTAGCAGGAATACTATGGGAATAAGAAACATGACTGTAAGTTAATATAGCCAGTGCTAGGCTATAGAACTTATTTGCTGTGTACTTTGAGAATTTAAAAGTGCATGAGCTATAACTTTATAGTGTTTCCTCTTCTTGCTATTAAAGGAATTAATATTTATAAATGCTGAACTGCAAGAGATCAACTGTTTGTTACCATTGTGTTGTCGTTATAAGAATTGGATGGTGATTCATAATATGTACGTGATCTTGTCAGTGTTCATATTTTGTGAGATTATCGCACTTATTTGGACTGGGCATAATTCTGTGTCATCTGATAGTTAAAATGGAGATATTTTAATATAGAATTTATGTAACAATGATGAAGTTTGTGATGGCTTATTTCTATAGTAGATACATAACAAAACATAACTGAATATGCTTTTGAAAGATAGTCCTTGAAATAATGTTATTGTTACAGGAGTGTGTGAAAACAAAGGCTGTTCAGTCAGTACTAGCTGTTCGCAATGTGACGGAGGAGGAGGCTGCGGCTGCTGTGAATCGTGTTTTTAGCAGATGTTACGATGATCTGGAACCCATTGGACGCCGCATTCGTAGGAATTCAATGGACATGTATAAAGCATACTTGGAAGCTCCTTTTTATGGTTATGATTAGTGTCACCAGAATGTCAATTGGGTCGTAAAAATTAAGTCTCCTATTGGTGCTCAGCCAAATGTTATTTATGTAAATTTTGTAAACAAAAACCATATTAAATTAGAGCAACTATTGCCCTGAGGCTTGATGTGGCCTGTGAAGAAATCACTTCAGCTAGTGACATTCAGTTTTTAATAGTAATATAACATATTGCTAATTTGTACTTTTTTGTTCATATTATATATCCTAATTTGTAATAAATTGTAATTGAAAGGAAATTGAGATTTTTGTAAACATTTATGTTTTGTTGTTTTATCAGTTACACATGTTTACTATTGTAATACTGTGTTTGTGTGAATGTTAGCCACATGCATATGTAGCTGCACCTGAATTTCAAGAAGAAATTAAAACATTGCTAGAATCTCATTTGTAGGTTACATCATGGTAACCAATCTGAGCCGACTACATTCGGCTCTGATGTTGCAACGGCGAAACTTTGAAAGGGGTGCACATGCATGTGGGGAGGTTAGGCCAGTTTAGGAGAGGGGGCTGATTTGGGGAGACCTCTTCTCGCCAGCACTCAGACGCTCACTCAGGCTGTAGCTACGGATCCGGTTGGCAACATCTCTCCGACTGGGCCCCCCCTTCGAGACGACCGTGGTTTGTATTTTATTTTCACATTGTAGTTGCCCATCCAGAAGGTATTGATTTTGTTATGTTGGTGGACGGGGCAACCACCGTGTGTTTGGGTTATTATTTTTGGTCCCTCGGGGTGGTCAAGGCCGGGGAGAAGAATTGGAGTGTTGCCGAGAGCGAGCTGAGTCGTGGGGCTTTTGTTTTGTTCTTATATGTTTTGTTTGTGAGTTTTTTTGTTTGTAATAGGGTAATCAATGACCCCGTGTAACGCGTATGTATTACAATTTGTCTGAAGGAAGTAAATGATTTTGTTTCTAATTGTACTTTGCGGTGTTTTGAGTACACTCTTTACAGGGGCGTGGGCCAAGTGAACCAATGACGTATAGAACTGAAAAGGGGAGAGTGAACCAAATAAATTTTCTGTCAAGTATGAACCAGATTTAAATATTGTTTAATTTCAAAAGACACTGGTTTTATTGTCCGCGAGGCATGAGAGTAGACCTGACATCTTTGAGGCAGTGGGGTAGAATTCCGTGCTACTAGCGGACCGAAAAACACCTGCAGCTTGTGCAGGCTGTACGTCGTGAGCTAATGTACTCTGCCTACCATAATTAATTTATTTCCTGTGAATTTTAATTTGCTAAAAATAGTGAGTAAATGCATTTATTTATTCAGACATAAAACTGCAAGAGATTTCAACACAGCGTAACTGACTGACTGATAACACAATGTTCTTAGGTAAGGAATACATCACCAGCGCATGTGCATAACCCACTTTCCCCCTGCCACATATGCAACGGCTGACAAGGCCACGTCTACTCTCGTGCCTCATAGACAGTAGTGACTTTGTTACACTCAGTAATGCTGTGCATAGTGTCGCACATTGCTTGTTGATGTCAGATTAATCTAATTTCAGGTAGAGTACAGTAGTCACTCAGTATCTGTGTCAGCAATGATGAGATAGAGGCAGAGGACTGGAAATAAGAGAGAGTGTACCAGCTTATGGTGATGCTTATCAGAACATCTGAATTTTATTGGTCAGTGGGACAAACGATGGGCACAGAACTACTGCCTATGCACGGGATAATGTTTTCACAACACAAAGTATGATAATTTGCAATTTTACTTAGTCATTAATAAATTAAGTTGGTGTGATTATTAGTTCTGAGAAAGTAAAATTTTTTGAGGTTTCCTTTATCCATTAATGATAACATCTAAGTAAACCAAATAGTCATTATATATATGCGTCATTGAATTTGACTATGGCTGTGAACATTGCTGAAGTGGTTAGCACTCCTGCTACATGCCTCTTTTGCCCCATTCTTTGGACTTCTGGATGATTTCCTGCTTTGTGTTAAGGATTATGCCTCTCATACACTTTTTATTCTTTTGAAAATCACCTTCAGGGGCCATTGTGATCAAAGCACAATCTGTAAGAGAACTCTTTCCACAACCGAAACAGGAAAATAAGAAAAGGCAGTTGAGCTCGATGTTTATAAATGGGCTTTGCTGATTGTCTGAAATTGACGACACTATGACTTTGTAAGCAATTTATTATACAGGAAAAATTAATTATGTGAGTTATTGGGGCCTATGTAAGGCAATTTATTAAACAAAAATTTGTTATGCTGGGGTCCACTGCATCTACCTACAAGTCCATGCAGCATTACAACCCAGAGATCAACACATCTTCACTGCCATAAGAATCTCAAATATGTAGTCTTTATGAAGATTTCTGTCTTCTGGGTTGTTACGCCGTGTAGTCTGGTCGATGCTAACCAACGTTTCAAAGGTCATACTGCCTCCGTCATCAGGGCCTTGATGACGGAGGCAGTATGACCTCTGAAACGTTGGTTAACATCGACCAGACTACACAGCGCAACAACCCAGCAGACCTCAAATATGTAGTCTTTATGAAGATTTCTGTCTTCTGGGTTGTTACGCCGTGTAGTCTGGTCGATGCTAACCAACGTTTCAAAGGTCATACTGCCTCCGTCATCAGGGCCTTGATGACGGAGGCAGTATGACCTCTGAAATGTTGGTTAGCATCGACCAGACTACATGGCGCAACAACCTAGAAGACAGAAATCTTCATACTCACCGCTGTGTAAACCTCAAATCTTACATGTAGTCTTTATGTTCTCCAAGACAGTATAAGCACAATCTGTTGGCCATTGGCCCTGTAGAGAAGACAAAGCAGATATTATGCTTGGCGTAAAGACAGAAAATTTAACAATTTTGGTACGTTTGGTGCTTTGTTATATACCAGTGACATCTGTGATGCATCCACCTCTATAAAAGACAGTTATGAACAATGTCTTTCAGAGCGGAAAGAGTCTTGCATTCAAGTTACAAACTTATCTCCATTAAGTTGGCATTATGAGGTTGAACAAACTAAACTGCATGCAGATTTGGTTTGAACCATATATTGCAAAATCAGGGCTGTCCTGTTGTTCAAATCCCCTACATGTTTTCATACAGATAAAAGCTGTAAGGAGGTGGAATGTTGTAAAGCTTGTGTGGATTTGCACTTCCGCTGTAAGAACAGACAGCATGTGTTTTGTTCATGAAATTCAACTAACAACTGGGCTGTATCCAGACTAATAAATAGGCAAAGAACACTGTATCTGAATTAATTTATAAACACCACTTTTAAGCCAGCAGATATTTGTCCTCAGATGTAAAAATATTGTCTATAACTCCTCTGGCCATCTTACCCAAGGTCTCAGACTCTGAAAATGTGGTCAGTGGCATATCATTTAGTTTTTGTATCACCTGCAAAATGAACAGAGAGAGGAGTTTGTTACATTCACAGGTACCAGCCCAGATCGTCAGAGTCAGTTCAGAACGAAATGTGACCTGTAGCCAAGGTACCATAACTGTTCTTCTGCCATCAGGACTCGATGTTTCTGTCAAATCTAAAAGTATGAACTTTCTCTCATTTAGGACTCTGGCCTATTATTACCTCATGTTGCCAAGCATCATGTTCAACCTAAAGGAGTCTTTAGCTTGAGGTGAGTATGTAGAACAGTTTTTATTTTATCTGGGAGAACTCCAAAAAGGCCATTAGAATTTCTGGCAACTCCTTTCTGAAAAACGATGAAGGGTTGGTATTTTCCACATCATGCGTTCAAAGTAAGATAGTTGATTTCTGCTTTGTTACTGGTTTGATGGTACTAACATATTTGACGGTGTGTAAGACCTATCATGATTTTATAAATAGATACAGTAAACCCTCTGTTTAATGAATTATTGGGAGGGGGTGTCCAGTAATGATGATTGTCAGTTGATTTGCACAGTTGTTTAGCATTGTTAGTTTGAGCTGGCTCTGTGGTTGGGACCAGGGAGTCTTCAAAAGGGGTGCGCATGCATGCGGGGAGGTTAAGCTGGTTTTGGAGGGGGAACTGATGGGGGCTGAACCCTTCTCGCCAGAACACAGACAGTCTCTCACTTTCTCTCTGGCTGTAGCTACAAGGTCGGTCGGCAATGTTTCCTGGCTGGGCACTCCCTTCGAGGGGACATTGGTTTGTATGTGCTTCCTTGTAGTAGTTGCCCGTCCAGATTGTTACTGAATTGTTTTGTTGGTTGACGGGGCAGCCACTGTGTTGTTGAGTTATTCTCGGTCCCTCGGGGTTGTCCAGGTCGGGGAAACAAATTGTGTATTGCCGAGAGTGGGCCGTGTCGTGGGGCCTTTGTTATATTTATATCTTTTAATTAAGAGTTTTCTTAAGATAGTATAATTGCGTCATATTCTGAATCAAAATATTAAATTAATTATTCGGTTTTGTCCGTCTAATCACAATTATATTTAAAATTTAAAAGTTACAAATAAGATAATTAAATTATCATTTTATGTTCCACATCGAATAATCGATTTACATTTGGAACATTTTTACATGTTTCGGTTTCATCGAACCATCTTCAGGTGTAAAATTATATCAATAAACTTAAAACTCAACTACAATTTCTGTTAATGGCCCCTGGTAATGTGTATATGTGGCATTTGTATTAAGAAATTAAATAGTTTTATTGCCAGTTGTATTTTGTTGTGTTTGAGTACAATCCTTGTCTGGGGCGTGGGCCAAGCGAACCTCCGACACATAGAACTGTACACCTCCTCCCCGTTTCGACTGTTGTTGAGATATTGGAGAGGGGATCAAGTTAAATTGAGGGTTTACTGATTTTACTATAGTTACATCACAAATAAGACATAGAAATTTTAGGGAGGAAATTGCATTCTAAATTTATTATATTAGGAATATCTCAAAGCCTTTTCTGTTTCTGCATCCTTGAAATGGTTATGGCACATTTGCTAGTTTTTGCGTAAGAATACTGCAGCATGGCACATTATATTAACATTTTTATATGAAAGAAACATATGGTAGCCCTGTTACACAGCCTATTCTTCATGATGATGAATTGCAATCTCTTCCTTATTGGGACATCATGATGTATGGATGGCTGGATAAATTGGTTGGTTGATTGACTTTCATTGGCATTGAAAATGAAAGATGTGAAATAATTACACCATTAATGCATTATATTCTTTTTCTTCATTCAAGTATTAAAATGTTTGTTGAAGTATATGCTGACTAAAAATTACAGTTTTCATTACAATGTAGTATACTTCATGTTTATACATTTTTAAATATAATGCTTCAAACTGTGAGCATCTTTTTATCCATGCATACGCAAGGATGAAACTTTTTATTACATATAGAGATCTGATAATGATGTAACATTATTCTTATGACTCTTGTGAGGCCTGGGAAGAAAAGCTTTCATATCTTGAAGGAGGCTCTACGTCACATGTTTAAATTAACAGAGTTTCACTTTGA
>NW_019059680.1:1819110-1839639 GCF_000696155.1 Zootermopsis nevadensis
CTCAGTTTGATGAAATGTCATCTCATAACAGGCAATTCCATTCTTCTCATTAGTAGAGCTATATTTCAAACAATTGTAGTCTACTTAATATTATTACGTTACATTTTGTTCAATAAATTTGTTAAAACTTGGTTTTTTCTTGTTACATAAGTAGGTTTACCTATATAAATATCCTCGAGTTTGCCTCTTGGCCCGCAGAGCCTAAAATATTTACTATCTGGTCCTTTAGAAAAATGTTTGCCGACCCCTGTTCTGGACTCTTCAGCTAATAGGTGTTAAAAATACCGCAAACGAGTGGTGAAAGTAGAATTTTATTTCTACCGGTACTCTAGCATTCTCTATCGGGGTATGGAAACTGGGTTATCTCGGAGCACTATGCCGGAAAAAAAGGTCTGAACGAATATTTTCACATTATATTACAATAATTTTTAATACAAGTTTGTTCTTTCACAAGGACCATTAAAAGAGGAGAAAGATGTCACTTTTATAATAATGATTATGTTTATGAAAAACTGATTCAAATTTATCCTAGTTAAATCTGAAAATATAAAAAAGTAATTTAGTTTAAATACAAAAACCTTGAAGTTAAAAAGTAATTTATTAAATAATTTCATTTGATATACTCACAAAAAAATCACAACAGATCTACTGGACAAATAACGAATGAATGGACAAATGCGCATTATAAGCACGACGTACAAAGTACGCGAAAGCAGGCCACAGTCTCTGGCTATAGACACTTCAGGAAAGACATGCACCTCGAAGAAGCTCTAATTGGCTTTGGTAAGGAGGTTGGTCTAGAAGTAAACGCAGAGATGGGTGTGGAATTTGGTCTCTGACACTGGGGGAAGAACATAGACTGGGGGTGTATGAGAACAGGGTGCTAAGAACGATGAAATACTAGGAGGATGGAGAACGGTGCATACTGAGGATCTTTCTAAGTTTTACTCTTCGCCAAATATAATTATACTGATCATGTAAAGGAGGATGAGGCTAGCAGGGAATGTAGCTCGCTTTGAAGAAAAAGAGGAATGCATACAGGGTTTCGGTGGGCAAACCAGAAGGAAAGAGACCACTAGGAAGACATAGACGTAGTTGCGAGAATATTGTTAAAATTTATATTAGAGAAACAGGATTGGGTGGTATGGACTGGATTCATATGGCTGAGGATAGGGACCAGTGGTGGGCTTTTGTGAACACGGTAATGAACCTTCGGGTTCCATAAAATGTTGGGAATTTCTTGGGTGGCTGAGGGAATGTTTGCTTCTCAGGAAGGACTCCGCTCCATGGAATAAATAAATAAGTACTGTTTTTTCAGAACCCCAATACAGCAAAACAATAAAAATTTAAAAGAGTTGCTGCTACCTAGACACAAATTCGACAACTTTCGGACGGTTATTTATCTGCAATCTACGTTTATCAGAAGGACTAACGTTCAGAGCCGGCAAAAATCCATTAACCCTCCGTGCAAACGTAGTGTTTCTCTACCTCTCCACTTTTCCTCCCCTCCCTCTTTTTTTAGGAAACCCACACACAAAGACCAAAATGGCTTCATAAAATTCAGATCGTGGGGTTTACCTTGTAATAGTAGTCCACAAAGATGATAGTTATCGGTTTGCGTGCTATCACTGACGAACTACCGGTAATAAATTAGGTAGGTCTGTATTAACGTGTGGCGTTACGATGTACACACAGTAATTAATCTGTATTTTCCTTCCGAAAAAAAGGTTACCAGACACAATGTTGCATCCATTTTTGTTCGTCATACAATAACAAAGGTTTGGTATGGTGTGTGCTAAATCGACTTCGTTGCATGATTGCTAATTCAAGTGTATTCGGTCTAGTTAATGATGCTGTCACACGGGACAAAAATGAAAAATGAAAAACCGAGAACAACAATAGAACTAAAGAGTGAAAGCAAGTGTCTTATTCGGAGAACGAAGTTTAATTTAAAATAGTGACAACTTTTGAAATGAAATTACAAACTCCAAAACTTGTAACTTTCCGTGTTTTACCAAAGGAACAACCACAACAAACATACACGAGCTTCACAACGAAATTAATGAAATGTTTTCAATCCGTCTGTTTTAATATAATTTGTAGGTTACGTCTTGTGACAGGTCTTTGCTTTTGGTGACCGATGTACATTAAATATGTCTGGAAACAATGCGACAAAAGTATTTTTACTTATTATTAAAGATTACTCGATTGGGGAAGTGGATATAATCACATCAGAAAGCCGTCATTTCTGTGTCCACAATAGGCTGTTGTCGGGACCTATTTAGAGGCAACTGAATTCAGTCCACAACCTTATACACACTGTTTCGTTAAGATCGATTTTAATATTATCCCCTCATCTACGCTTAGTTTTCCTGAGATATTCTCTTGAATGTTTGTGACGTTTAAAATACAAAGAGAGTTCTATTCAAAGTACATTGGTTCATGATCTATTTCAGTAACAGGGCAGTTTCAATGTCGATCAGACGGAAAGCTGAATATCGATTACAAAACGTTGCCTTGGCCTCTCACGTGTTACTGTGAGGGTGTAATATTGGTGATTATGAATCAAAAAGCAAAAACGTTGGGTAGCATTCAGTGCCACAATGTTTATACCAAGTTCTTAAAATTCAATCCCTTGGTTCGAAAGCTATTAAATATGTCAGGCGGAGGGAAACACTCAGAAATAATACAGGAAGCCTGTCTTTCTCTATAACTATCTACATGTAACAGCCCTTCTTAAAAAAGCTAATAGTCATTCAACTGGTCAAGAATATCTCCCCGTCTCTTTATGGTCCTCTAAGGTTAATTACCATGTTCACAAGAGCTCGTTACTGGACCATATTTTGAGCCAGACGAATCCATCGTACGTCCTCACATCGTATTTATTTAAGATCCATTTTAAAGTTGTCCTTGCAAAATAAGGAAAGGACCGAAAGGTTTACGTCTGAAATGACGAAAGCTGAGATCGTATCATTAATGAGACTCTGGCGGGTCTTCACAGTTGTCCACTAAATCGCCATTGCTGCATTCACAGGGCTCAGGATAGCGTCCTCTTCACTCAGCTGAACAGTAGAACAGTTCGTCTCATATACCATTAACCTTATATTCTAACCCACAGAAATGTTTAATGCATTACTCCTTCAAACCCCCTCCCCTTCCCATTAGATTCTATAAGGCTATAAGCAAGCCCCATACAAAAAACCAGTGGCTAAGGATATAATTCAGTTCAGTGATTGTGTATCGACAGCCAACTTCTTTTCGATATTGAATTGCAAGTTGATAAAGACCATAGGACGTCGAAAGTTGGAAAGTGATTTCAGATTAAATGTCAAGCACTTGCCGAATGCAAGGGTTTCACTACAAACGGTGCTAATTGATTTGCTTTACCTCCCTGTAATCAACATGTGAAACGCATTTTATTTGAATGAGACCCACAAATAGCCTATGCCGCGGCGGCGTAATTACTACGACTGCTTCTAATTCGGAAGTTCCAGGGTTAAAATCTCGGTCAGGAAGCCGGCTGTCCTGAGCTAAGTTCTTAGTCGTTTTCCTCTGGTGCCTCTAGGAAAACACCATGTCAGTGCATTAAACAGGCCACGACCGCTTCTTTCAACAACCTGTATAATTCAGTATTCATTAAACATTTCATTATTCGACGCTATGGACCGATGGCCTCAGCTTCCGACAGCTTCATTAAATAAGCTGTCAGTAAACAATAGATAGCTAGTCTATGTTTGAAGGTTTTTGATGATGGTGCGCTGTAATATGCAAAACTGTTTTCTTTTCACTTTGTCCATCGTATAAATTATAAAATTTTAAAAACTATAACGTTTCGGGAGCTCGACCTGACCTGAGGCTAACTCAATCAGGGGACCAACATAGGCTTTCCGTCCCTTTTACCCCCTCCCCCCATTTTTTCCCTGAAGACGGAATCAGAATCCAGTATTCATATCTGTCTGTAACTTATCAATGTCACTACTATCCATTATTTTCCTGTATACTATACAATCATCAGCGAAAAGCCGTATATTTGAATCAATGTTTTTCCAAATATCATTAACATAAGCTAGGAATAGCAAGGGACCTAATACGCTCCCTTGCGGCACTCCTGACGTTACCCTGACTTCATGAGATAGCTGTCCTTCCACTCTTACTCTTTGCGAACGTCCTAAGAGAAATTCCTTTACCCATAACACTACCCTCAAGTCCACACCGGTTGCAGCAATTTTTGTAATCAGCCTATCGTGTGGGACTAAATCGAATGCCTTTGAGAAATCTATTATAACCGCATCAGTCCTGATTCCCTCGTCCAATGAATCAGCAACATCTTGACAAACCGTGACTACTTGACTTTCGCATGAGTACCCTGGTCTAAACCCATGTTGACCCTCATATAACCACTCACTCCTTTCCCAGACTTGCCTTAGATACCCTGCTATAACGTGCTCCATTTGCTTGCAAACCACCGAGGTTAAACTGACCGGTCTATAGTTCCCAACTACCGATCGATCTCCCCCTTTATAAATAGGGACCACTATAGCTTTCTTCCAGTCCCCTGGGATAGAATTGTTGTTCATCGTTACCTCCAGCAGACGCGCAAGGTATGGAATCATTGCTTCCCCACCTAACTTTAAAATTTCCCCGGGGATGCCATCTGGTCCGACGGATTTATTTTTCCCGATTGCTGCTATCCGTTTCCTTATGATATTGATACTAATGGTAAACGTTTTATCTGAATCTGTTGATTGGATTAGCTGGTTATTTATCCGTTCGCAACTGAATACCGACGCATAATAAGCGTTAAGGGAGTTGGCCTTTTCTGTTTGATCTGTGATGAGGTTTCCTTTAACGCCCTTGATTGCCGGAATAGTTTCTCTATTACCCTTACGTCTTTTAACATATTTGTAAAACTCTGTCCAGCTTCTCCCCTCTCTTTGCAAGACCGAAGTTAAGAATGTCTCCTGAGCCTTCTTTTTTACTATCAGCAACTCCTTGGATAACCGTTTCAGCTCCGCTTGGTACTGCCCTCCAGAATTTCTCTTATTATAAACCCTCCTCACCTTTACCTTCAGACGTTTCACTTCCTTGGTATAATATTCCGGATCCGGATTTTTACTCAGGATTCTTTGAGGTACAAAACGATCGATACCCTCGAAGACTATATCCTTATAGCTTTCCCATATCTCTTCCACGCTACTACCATTTCCAGCCCATAATTTAAACTTTTCCCGAAGAAAGCTTTGTAATCCTAAAACATTTGTTTTATGGAACATGGGGACTAATCTTTCTACCTGCGGTTCACGGATTTTTTCTTCCCATTCCACTTCTAATATTACCCCACTGTGGTCACTGATCCCCTGCACAATGCTGCAAGAGGTGAGCGAACTTTCAGGCCGGACCAGGTAAACATCCAGCAATGCATCCCCTCGGGTTGGCCTATCGACTACCTGCTTGTACCCATTTTCCCATACCAGTCTATTTATAAATGCCTGATTTCTGCTAGTACCTTCCACGTTTCCCTTCCAATCTGCGTAGGGCAAATTTAAATCACCCCCAATGATACTACGCTTCGTAGAATTTCCTAAATGACTAGTTCGTGCTGCCAATCTTTCAAAAACTTGCATGTCCTCGTTAGGAGCTCTGTATATTCCTATAATTTCCCACGAATATTTTGTATCTATTCCTTTCACTTCTACCGCAATCATCTCAAAATCCTCATCTACCCATAACTCCGTACAGGCAATGAAATGTTTAACACATATGAAAACCCCACCACCACGGGCAGACCTATCTCTCCTGAAAGTTGTAAAATCTGTCCTAAAAACTTCAGCATTGCTAATATCTTCTTTAAGCCAAGACTCCGTGCCTATAACAATATCGGGGTTATACGTGTCAACTAAATTCCAAAGCTCTAAGGCTTTATTATAGATACTCCTACAGTTAACCTGCAGCACCACTAACGACTTGCCTTCAACCCTATATGCTGCTACCGAAGTTAAAGTTTCTGCCCCTGCCCTAGCTTCTATTTCCCTACTCACCAATTTACTCGTCTCTGTTCCCCTTATTTCATGCAAAGCCTTCTGTTCTCCAGTTGATGAATGCCGCGTTTCCCTGGTTGTCCTCGTTCTGTGAGTGCCGTCCACCCAAACGTGTCACGTCTTCCTTCGTGCTGCTCCTCCACCATCAAGTCCACTAACTCTAGCGTACAGTTGTCCTAATCGTCTCCTTCCCCGTCCATTCAGATGCAGTCCATCCCCAGCAAAATCCCCTTCCTGTATCCAGCTGTTCGGATCAACAAATGTAATTCCAAGGACGTTTGCAACCCAGTCTAATCTCTCATTTAGAGCACCAATACGCCGCCATGACACATCTCTACGCCTTAGCACTCCACTGAGGACAAGGTTGCAGTTCCGACATTTATTCTTTACTGTAGTCACCAGCGAGTACACCTCTCCCATTACCAAGTCCAAATTTCTCGTCGATCTTAGGTCATTTGTACCCACGTGAATAATAACAGTTTCTGGACTGCCTAGATCCGTCCCTTCTATTCTTCTGTGCAACTGCTCCGTTCTAATACCCGGAAAACACTCCACCGTCATATCTGCGTGCTCTCCTCCAACATTGCGCACAATTGAGTCTCCCAGGACCATGCACGTTGCAGCCTTTCGCTTTTCGGGCACTATAACCTTTTTCCCAGCTCCCGCCATTCGCAACTTTTCTTCAAGTTCATTGTTTCTCATCCTCAGTTCATCAATTTGCCGCAGCGCGTTATTTAGCTGATCCTGAAGCATTCGAACACTTGCAGCCCTGCACTTACCACAGCTCCAGTTCTCCCTTTCAGCTGCTTGAGACTTCACATTCCCACAACTATAATGGAACCAGCGTCCACATGACTCACATTGGATTCCGGATCTTAGGTTCCTGCCGCAGCCAGTACATAAAAGTTTCACAGAACTATCCCCTTCCGCAACAGGACCGGGATTTCTTTCTACTCCTCCGATTACCAGTAATACAGCTATAACCAAGGAATTCAACATCGTCAACCCCAAGCAGTGACCAGTAGTTTGATTAGCGTCACCATGCCTAGGCAATCCACGCCACAAGCATCTACCTGCCCAGCTACCCACTCTCGCCCGATAATCCTCCAGGTAACATCCCATTTTCAACCCTTATACAGGGGCTCACCACAAACACGTCTGAACACAACAACAGAAAGTGAGAGAGATTTGTAAACGTCGTAGTTTTACAAACCATTCCAAAGCGAGAGGTGCGTCCGTACTAGCCTCGATGTTAAGTAAATTTATCCATTACTCTGCACAGCTGGTTCACAACGCGGCGACCAGTAACCATTGTCATATTCTGTTCTTTGTTCCCAATGACTTGGTCTCGCTACATGAGAGTAGTGATTGGGCATGTAAGAAAATTATTGACTCACTTCGTTAATCCGTTTTATAATTTTACAGAGGTGAGATCTTGCCATTGTTTTCCACGTGGTTTTAATTTTAACATTCTCTATTTGTCTATCGGCGTCCTCTGAACACAGGTGACTTCCATTATACACGGAAGTTGTGTTCCTGCAAATAGCCGTGTATAAAAAGACGTGTGAAACGTGAAAGGTTTTACAGTCGCTTTTATAAGCCTTAAGTTGGGGAGAATAGTGTCTGAAACATTAGCCATAAATGTGCTTTAAAATTTAGCTCTTCACAAAGCTCATAATCTAAACCGCGAGTCAGAATTAACTGACATAAAAAGGCAGATTTTTATATTCGTGAGTAATTGTCTTCAGAAAAAGACTCAGAATTTCAAACATTTGGACTGGGAGATTAAAATGTTATGCATAATCTGTACTTTATGTTCATAAGGATTTGAAATACCAAAATGGATATAAATTACAGTGATACAAAATTTCACTTTTTAATTCTAGAAAAGTATTTTTCGTGTTTGGTTTCCAGAAGTGTTCAGAATACAAACGAAATATGGGCCGGTATTCGTTAAAGTGAAAAAAAAAAATAATTTTCATTTCACCTTACACGATAACATAATTCTTAACTCGTCCCTTGCTAAACAAAACCTTGCAATTACTAGAACTTCGTTAAATAGCCCGAACAAACATAAATACTGTCTCTTGGTTTTGTTACGTGGTTATGTGGGTCATGGTGTATAAACTAGACAACGCCTAAGAATTTTCTTGCCCTGTTTGTTGCCACCGGAAAGCAGAGGTTTAATGCTTACAACACGTAGTCACGCCAAGGCTCAGGGTTGTTGCATTACACTGATCCACCGTATTCCTGTCTTTGGCTCTGCCCCGCTAAGACACATCAAACCAAAAATGAAGGGTATAAAGGAATTTCTACCCAACGTCGCGGCTGACTGAATAGCACTTGACAGTTCTCGAGTTAAGATATCGGCCATGAGATCGACTATCCTGAGAGGTCCTTTGTGATTTTCCTCAGTCCTTATAAGTAAATGCCGTGACTCAAACCTAAATTATCTCACGTCACGACCGCTTCCTTCCATATCACTTACGGTATTCGTTAAACATCCCTTCATTCGATGCTATGCAGTACGAGGTCTGACAGTGTCGTAAAATAAAACACAAATAAATATATAACATTAATTTCTGAGGACGTCTCCGAAATTAATGTGCGATGAAGCGGGGGGGGTCAAGCCCCGGGTTAGTGTAGCGGTTATATTAACTTGATACTTGGTTATCGACAGTATTTCATCAATAAACTCTATGACAGAAATAATAGAACTGAGAATGTGATGGATAAATAATTAGGAATGGTGACTAGGTAAGGATTTTGTACGAGGTGATTGTCCCCAATTTTAAGGAATTTTTTGGGCATTTGCCCAGAAATACTGAGGAAACCCATGAAATGTCCCCAGGTGAGTAGAAAACGCGGCCGAGATTGAACGCAGTATTTCCAAACACAGTTCCAGTGCTAATCTTTATAATTAGCCATTTAACAATTTTTGGGTGCGCCCTATGTAACGTTTCTCGTGAGCCTCGTCATTTTATCGACCACTCGTCCGTCTCGAGGGTAAAACTAATTTCTAATCCCTGTTCTAGGCTTGTAGGTGGTCATCATCGTTTTGGAGGCATGTATCACCTTTATACACTGAAGATGGAGGCGATACTTTATGTCGGGTTACAGCCTATAAGACAAAAGTCGCTAAATGTAGGCCAACTTTATTTGTTATGATTTTTATGCTGTATCTTGAAGTCACACCAATTTGTTTTGCCTAATTTAAATGCCCATATTCTTATTTTAATCTTCGTAAACAAATAAGAAGTCCCATTTTATCTGTTACAAACGTACGTAGTAATCTTCGCTATTGTGTCTTAATAACAAAAACTTAGCGACGCAACTTTGGGCAGTGTTCGATTACTCGTTCCCGAAAGGCCCTGTGCGTTGGCAGAACGCGATTTGGTGCCGTGAGTGAGGTCGCTGGTGTCTTTAGGCCATTCCAGTTGTTTCTTCGGGCAGTAACGAAGTACTGAAAGTCAAGCCCTTAAAGAGCATTTTCTATTTGCTTCTCCTCCCTCCCCTGTTTCACCCCAAATGACCTTCGCTTCCTTTTCGTCTTCTGTCACAGAACTTGTTGATGTGTTTTTTATAGTCAGTGCTTGGCAATGCGTTGCACGTTATGCGTCGTGAGTGTTTTGTTCTGTGTGGTTGGTTATGTGACTTCCTTGCAGTTTACGTGTCATCGAGCGCTTGCTGGAAGGTGAGTATAATTATGTTACAGGTTAGGCTATGTTTATTATTATACATACATATGGTCGTGTATTATAATCTCTTTTTAAGGGATGGGCAGGCTGAGAATTTGTGAAAACGAAGTACTTGACGGAAGGTAGGAGGCAATGGGGAAAATTGTATAAGGGTCTTTACAATTTATATTTTTAATCGAATATTAAGTTGAGGAAAATTAATTGGCCTGCACATGTGCAGGATAATATGAAAGCAAGGGACTACTTGGAACATACGTAGGCGGGAGGATATTAATAAAATTAATCTTAAAGTATGAAGTTTGTTGATCAATTTTGAAACTATCTGCTTTTCAAGACCCTACTTATCGAAATTTATTGTAGCAGTGTTTATGTATTACGTTACATTGAACTCAACAGGTCTTAAATGTATAAAGTCAAATTTTGCATTTCGAGAGGCTTTCCTGTTTAAAGAACTTTAGTATAATCGCGTCATAATGTTTACAAATATTTGCATATTCGAAGCTGATTCATAAATTAATGCCCCTTTATACACTGCTCCTTTAAACTAAAACCTGTGTAGTTAAAACTACACTATCTTTACTCTGAGACCAGCCAAGATGAAGCCCCCAACCATTTTAACTCAGTGTTCTTACAACACTGAAATGTTTAACTCTGCGTGCCCACTGAACGATGACAGGGATTTATGCCGCTGATGACTAAACAGACTGTACAGTTGAATGGGGCCGCTTCTAAATAACTGTTGATGGTAGCCTTGTAGTTCTACGTTTGTGACTTGGGTTGAAATATTTTTATTCAATTTTCTGTTCATTTGCAAATGATGTTAGCTAGAAATTCTCTTACAATGAGCACGCTTTTAATAAAATGCGAATCCCATCTGTAAATAATAATTTACAAATGTCCGCCAGTCCGTTTGTTATAATCAGGAATTTACTAATGATTTCGTATTTTCTCATTATCTCCAGGCGCGTTCTTAGATATTACATTGAAATAGGCTACGACTGCTTTTCCTGCCGTTCTTTCCTATTATAATATTTCCATTCGACGCAACATAACTATCGTAATTAATGCAGCGTCGTTAAATGTTTCTCGAACCCTAAGGAAATGTATGTAAATTATGGGACGAATTCCAGTAAATTTTACTGATGAAGGTCAAAATGTGTAAAAAATAAAGTAGTTGCTGTTACTCCTCCCTGTATGTAAAGTACATAAGAACGCGAGTTTTCTTATCAACCTGTTGTTTCCCTTTCATGCCACTCCAGTATTGAGGAATAATTTAAGTTTCAGTTAGCCCACATATGTATCCTGCGTGCATTCTGCGACACGGCACCCCCGAAATTAATCGGCGATGGACGTACCAAATCGGATCTCGCTATCGAGATAGAGTAAAGTAATCAGCTAATGGCTGCAGATAGACTATATAGAAATATTTTGACTTAAACGGTAGCTTCGTCTAGATAATAACGTCCGCTAGCATTTTCATACATGACAGCTTGTGTTGATTTATGGAGAACTGTTGATTTCGCACAGCGATATTATGATAAGCAAGCTAATAATGGAGCATTTTGGTTAATAAATAGAACCTCGATTTACCTGAGTTTCGTTACAGTTGAGATTGTGTGTATAATTTATTCGATAAGTAGCCCACTGTTGCATTCGCAATGAAATGAAACTGAATTAAATTCGCGGTTTGTTTGCTACAATGCAGTTAAGATCTTTTGTCTTCTCGTCAGCCGTCTGATATCGCAGAGATTAAATATGGCACAACTGTAATTGTACCTGTCATTTTGTGTGGGTGTAAAGATTGGTATCTCACATTGTGGGAAAAACACATCTTGAGGATTTTTAAGAACAGAGTGCTGAGGAAATTATCTGGACCTAAACGGGTTTAACTGACACGAAGGTGGAGAAAATTGCATGATGAACTCGTCATCAGATATTATTAGGATGCTAAAATCAAGGAGGATGAGATGGGCGGTGTATGTAGCATACACTGCAGGATGAGACATGCGTAAAATTTGGAAGGGGACTCTGAAGGGAAGAGAAAAATTCTGAAATCTACTCCAGGTGACAAGGTAGTAAAAACTGGATCTCAGGGAAATAGATGTGGAGGATTGGATTTGATTGGCTCAGGATATGGACAGATGGTGAGCTTTTGTGAAAACGATAATGAATATTCAGGTTCTACAAAATACGGGAATTTTCTTGACTAGCTGGCCATATTAACAGCTTCTGTATGAGGACTCTTCTACATGAATAGTGTATTGATGTATCGAACGATATGTAAACACAACGTTTCTCCAAACTGTACAGCGTTTTTTAACAATTACCCCTATTTTTACTGTAAATTAATCTTTTGATTCTCTAAAAGTGTGACAATAGCTGACTTGAATGTTTCTGAAAGTGGTTAATTGATTAATTTTAAAATTGTGTGTTTTGTACGTACATTCTATGAGGTATATTAATGCGCATGACGTTTCGGTGGTTGGTTCTACTTCCATCTTCAAGTTATGATTGTTGTTACACGAACAAACTTTTATGTTTTGTTTACTTTTAATATTAGTTTTTCCTATGGGACTCTAACTCTGTGCTCTAGTATTAAGCGTACTAGCCTAGCATTTGAAAGAATACGCTTTAGACTTCAACCGTCGCCAGTAATATTAAAAAAAGAAAGCCCTAAAGAACCTTCAGTAAAATAACATCCATTCACCCGAGTGGTCTATTGCCTGCTATTACTTAAAATAAGTCCAACTCACCCGATGCTAACCCGAAAAGTGTTGTTCCGATACAAGCGGATGGAAGTCATTTCTTGGAAGAGCGAAAGCACTTTCATATCACGAAGCTGTCGAATATAAAGGTCAGGTATCCAAATTTTGTGGCGGTCTTCCCAAGTGATTTCCACGTATTCATCTGATATGTTGACGTCATTATCGATGAAGACTCGTACATCCTCCCAGTACACATTCATGAACACATCCAGCGAGATCTCCTGGAACAAACTCAAGGTTTTACAATCCGATACCCACGTAGACATCACATGCGCAAAATCACACTCGTTCATTAATCGGAACAATCTAGGATTGTGACGCTGTGCGGTCTTGTAGGTGGTAATCAACGTTTCGGAACAAAGAATTGTCTCTGTCTTCAAGATGGTTACCAAAATAACTCCGAATTGTTAGTAACTACATGCAAGACTACGTGGCGTCACAGTTCAGAAGACCACAATCAGATCTTCACCGCCTACAGAACCTCATATCTCATTTTTCTGTATGTGGTACGTGTATAGGCTGATGAAATTACTCTTCTAGATACAAATAATAGCTCTGAAATTATTTTGCAAGGCAATAAATAACCACAGATAAAGAAAATTATATGACTACTTTATACATCGTAAAAACGCTATAAGTTATAAATAAGAAACAAAAACTCAGAAGCCATTTGTAAATATTTACAAATTTAAATTCCTGAAAACAGAAGTAAGAAATAAAAACAAAATTCCCCTTAAGTTAAGAAAAGTTTTTATCAGTTTATTCTCTTCTTCATTTCAGACAGTAAACATTAAGATAAACTGAAAATAATTTAGAATAATGCTTCGTGTGCTACTCTTGAAATAAGATTTATTACTCTCTGTTACGAATGAGTACTCGAAACTAAATTCCAAAGGAAAATATTTACATCCGTGGCAGATTAATTAATCCTTTAAATCCACGTGATAACTATATGTCTCAGCTGCTTCAGTAATAAATAAATCTATATTTCTTATTGTGTTTTACGTGATTCCTTGTTTAAACAGGAATTATTTCGTTAAATATCAATAACAAATTAATCTTTATCATGGCGAAAAGTGGTGTTTTCTTTGCGGTAAGTAAAGTAAAGCTGTCCCACTATACGCCATGTAGGCGCTTGGGAGGAGTGGAGGTATAGCTCCTACTCATTCTTGACCTCGGCACTAGATGGGGGTGAGTGGTCAGCATCACGCCCCGCCCGGCTTTACCCCCGGGAAAGTATCCCGGTACCCATTGTAGAGGAGGCTGGGTGGGCCCGGTCTGGACGCAGAGGCTAGAGGAAAAATCCTCTGTCCTCGTCGGGGATCGAACCCCGGTCGCCCAGTCCGTAGCTAGTCACTATACTGACTGAGCTACACCGGCTGTACCGTCTGAATTATTAAATATCGTTTATGCAAAATTAGGATTTAAAGGGTTAAATTGAAAATGGGAATTGTAATTAGGACACTTTGCTTGGCATTGTTGTGATTATAAAATCGGGCAATATACGGTCGGTTGAATCATTGACTCATTTGGAAGACACAAATACAAAATTTTGATGTGATAGTCTGATCAATAGTCGACACTTTTAAAACTAGAAAAAGAAGGGTGGATAGTATTGAAATGGGTAATATAAAACATGTTATGAAAATGTGAACTGGATTAAACTTACTCAGGAGCTAGTCAAATGAAGTGTGTAGGGCTGAACAAAATCACACATTAGGAGAAACGCAATTTAGCGAGTTAACTCAGCGTTAGCGGACTGACTTGCTTTCGGGGTGCACGGCCTACATAGAATTGTTGTGGATTTCCAAAGTCTCTTCTAAAAATGTCAGTATATAATCTTATAATAAGCCACGACTGCTTTTTCCACATCAGTTTATTAATTCATTATCATACTACGCTATTTAATTGTGAGTCGTGCAACTTCAGCAGTTGATGAAGTTCCAAAATATGAACTACTCAGTTAAGCTAAGAGAGAATAATCTACAAGCGAAATCTGCTATAAATATGTTATAATCTTATCTAAATCTCTAAAAGTAGTAAATTTGGTATTAAATAAAGTAGATTATCGCCTGTATCAGACATTTTAACAGGAAATATAGCGCTTCTGCAATGTGGGCATTAGCAAATTAAAAGCCAATTGCTAATTTGATTGTATACAGCGTTTATATAAATAATATAATGGAGTAAAGTCTCGTTCAGAAATTGAGGTGTGAAATAAGGCAGGGATAAAGAAACAGAAAACATAAATAACACGTGCCTCAGCACGAAATAAAGACTGATTTTTTCATGTAATAGTGTGCATCGATTGTGCGACATTGAACAACCTAAAACATTCGAAGACATGAAACGTTCGACGCCTTCCTTACTGTCTTGACTCATGTAATGTCACATATTTTACTGTAAATAAATATCAGTCATGAAACTGCATGTTTCAAGGTCACAGTAAGATCGTACAACGTTTCAACACGAACAGTATAACCCAGGCGAGTGAAGGCAGTTGAGAACTTGCAGCGTAGCAAATCTAGCAACGTTGAAGCCCTTGCGTGGTCTTAAACCGTGCTCTTTGGTGACGGCTACTTAAGTTTTAGGACACCCTGCGGACCAATCACTGTTATGCCGATAATTTGATAGAGCGGTGTTACGGGATGAGGTTTACTTCATGTAAAGTCATCGTCCAAAATCCCCACGGGAAAATTTTAACAGAGAGAAGGAGAGTACAGTGCTCTAATGGGACAGGCTTCTTGAGTGAGTTTACAAAACCCAAGATACAGTAAACGTTTGGTAATTTGTGATTATTTTACCTTGAAATATGCAGTCCGTGTTGAATTAAAACAGTTAATTTTATTCCATAAAATATACTCGTGTAGAGCACAGTTATTATGGTTATTATTAAATACATCGAGTGTTTTCTGCATGCAGTTCATAATTATTCACCTTTTAAAATATTCTCTAGTCTTAATGGTGTCTGTAGGTTCATAATACAATCGATGAACGCGTCAGAGTGGTTAGCACACTTACTTCGTATTGGGAAGTCCCAAGTTAATATCTACCCCTGGAGACGGCATATCCTGACTGAGAGTTTTGTTGTTTTCCTCAGTTCCTCCAGGTAAATGTTTGAATAGTAAGCTTACCTTAAATTATGTTACAGTCGCTTTTCATCTCTTCCAGTTCATTATCCATTAATTAGCCTGGCATTCGACGCTGTAGGCTATTCTTTGAGCTACTAACAGCAAATCACAAAAGCGCCATTGGGTCCTACACATCATTCAGTTAATTTAATTTAATATCTACACAAATTATTATATTTCATTTTTGCCGAATGGCTTCATTATTATATTCCAGATTCTTATTTAATCTTTATTAGCATCAGCAGCTTTAATATCTTATGATTTATAAGATAAGATCTTTTCGGTTCTACTGGACCATCTTTGATGCATCCCGCAAAATGTTGCTGTCCACGATATCCGATCGTGTTAAATTATTGTTCTTATGCACTGCACAAAACATGTTACTAAATTAAGGTCTTATTCTCTTTCTCATAGAGCATCTAAAATTTACAGTTTACGTTATACGTGCTTTTTATTTCAATTATGGAAGATGTTATTAGTGATTTTGCTGAAGTCAAACAAAATAATTTTATTTTATATTATTTTCATTTTCCAAAGATGATTAAAGAATATTAAGAATATTAAGTAATAATTAATTTAAGATTATGTGTAGCAAATAAATATTTACATTGTTTTATTAAGTATTTTGTTTAAGAAATTCAGGCAAGGACAAACAATTTTATCTAAGTTAATAAAAATAATAAATGGCTTCGAGAATATTTGAAGACAACGCAGATGAATTCCATCCCACCAAGCGATTGGCTTAAATACATCTAAGCAATATATACTGAAAACTGTGAAGAGACTGGAGAGTTTAGAACATGATATTTTGTGAGAACGGGACACAAAAAAGGTGAAACATATTTTAAAAAAGGGGGAAACTATGTAAACTGTAAATATATGATGATTTAATTCTGTGCACACGGTAGGTTTTAAAATATTAGCAATGGACTCGGAAATCCTCCATAAAAATTATTCGCATTTTGTCTTAGTAAATCTCGGTATGTCTGTAATTAAGGTAATTAGAGCTCTCCCCCTAACGTTTACAGATTTCAGTGCAGGGTTCACAGAATGCGTCACTTCGAATCACAACAGCTACTCACCTCTTTGCTTTCGTCCACTGCAGAAACACGATTAATGAACAGCGATATAAACACGTCCGTTCGTTTTCCCGTAAATTTCCCTGCAACAAACAAATCTTGTTAATTGATATTTGAGGCTACATTTACAAAGAAATATATTTCTTTAAAATTTCTTATTTTTTAAAATTCTGATGTAAGCATTTTATTATAGACGTTATGCCTTTGCTCAAATATCGTGCAAATCGATTCAATAAAAAGTTATTCAGATTTGTCAGTCATATTCGAAAATTTTATACTGGAATGACAATTTATATTTCCCACTTTCTGGACACACATGAGTATATATAACTATATATACTTGGTTATTGGACAGAACGGCCTAAGTGAAACATAATTTGTATTAAGCCGTTTTTACCGATCATAAGCCCGGGGCCATAGGAGAACTCGGTTATTTAGCAAAATACTTAAAAATACAAAGAGGGAAAATAAGTTTTAAATTGTGTATTTATGATCTCAAGTGTTGGAATTTTTTCATGGAACGATCTGTTATGTCAACGTGGCATCTCGTTATCATTTTAGATTTAATAACGTAAAGAGTGTAGCGCCCTGATACCTCGTCCCAGATAAAAATTTCATTATCTGAGATCAGAAAATTTACCTCTTTATATTTTTTTCTGTATTTAGCCAAATTGCAGTTCTCCTGTGACCCAATGGGGCGTTTTACGTGTTCGGTCGTACACTAAAAGCAGAGAGGCTAAATTTATGTATGTGCTGACAGTCAGTGTAAGGTAGCCCCAACATTAATAGACACTAAAATATAATTAATTGTTACTCAGATATGACTGTATGACTTAAAGCGAATATTTTTGTTAGATTAGTGTATGAAGGACAATGTAAAAGTGGCAAGAATCACGGAAGGTAATTAAGGTAAGACTTAAGTGAATGTCGACTACTCTGCGTTTTTTGATAAAAATTTATGAAGCTGAGGTAAATGTCAAAAGTTCGTGTTTTTCTAACGAAAGGCCCTTATCTCGTTTGCTTATTTATGAAGAAAATGTTCACAAAAATGGAATATTTCTGCTCACTGTAGTATTAACTTAGCCATACAGATTGAAGTTTCAATAGTTGGATCTCTTGGGAATATACTTGAGAAGGTGAAGTTTGGTACACTTTAGTAAACTTATATAATCTTTCATAGACGTAGAAAATTGTATTTAACGTAACGTAGTAACAGAATCAACTCTTAACTTTTTTACGAGTACTTAAATCAGAATTTACTCGAAATAAAATATGTGGAATCAATATTATTGGTTCAAATTTAGGCCATTGCAGATTCATGATTCTGATCCGTACCCGGTCTTAACATGGAATGGTGGCTTTGAACGCAGGTACGTACATTTCCAGCTGCAATTAATATATACGTTCATAACTGCTTTGATGTCCTGAGTGCGGGGTGAATTGTACCTACTTAGTTTGGCTGGCTATCAGTCGTTTTCGGTTTCTTGTAATAGGAGTTCCATGGAATGAAATTCGATAAAAGGGTTTTAATGTAGTTAACCAAATAGGAAATTTTATCGAAACTGGTGCAACCGTTTCTAAGATGAAACTTTGGAAAGATACTACCTCCCTATTCGGCGTTTATTTTATGCGTTTTACTGAAAATAAAACAAATAAAAGTTACAAATTCAATAACGGCATGGTCCTTCGAGGTAATGCCCGAATGATAAGGACAAAGAAACGCTTGAAAAGCAGAAATTTTTCACAAAGACGGATTTTAGAATGAATAGACTGTTACTTATTACTTCCGGTTAACGTCTGCTTTCAGTTGGAAACATTTAAAGGATTGTGGGTGATACAATTTCTCCAATCTTATTTTTTAGAAAATGGATAAAGGCAAAATGACCTTATTTCGATAAGACTTCAGGTTCTCACAGCGACGTGTATGAAGACGGAGAATTGACTCGACCTTGAAATCATGTCGTCATGCTGAATGCTGTCCTGTAAACATTGCCGCTTACTATAAATGTTTCACTGTTGGAGCAGTTTACATGATATTTGATGCTATGGGCGTTTTACGAGTTATCCGACCTAACAGACAGAGAACAGAACGTAGTATATATATATATATATATATATATATATATATACATACTAAAAATAAAAGAATGAGACGAGACAATGGAAAGATATAATATTAATGCGTAACTGAGAGTCGAGGGGTGCTTCTTTTGGCATATTAGAAAGACTGTGCGCCTGCGCAGATAGATGTTTCTGTTTGAATTTCAAATCAATTTCCCGTTCATGTAGTAGTTTGGTAGATGTTCAATCTGAAGATGAAAACAGTAAGCTCCTCTGAAATGTCGGTCAGTATCTGCCAGACTACACGGTATAACAACATCCCAGAAAACAGCCATGTTTCTACCTTAGTTAGGTACGGAGCCATGCGTGAGTACGAATGGCGTGGATTGAAACTCCGCGCGTCACTTCCCCGGTTAACTGATTTAAGGTTAGGTTAGGTTAGGTTAGGTTCACCTTCAGGCCTTCTTTCGACCCAGGAAAGAGTCCTCCGACATCCACTGAACAATAACTAAACTGGGTGTGAATGTCTTGACATACTGGGAACTTCAGTGAAGTGAGTGTTCTTAATACAAAATTCCGTTCATAAACTTTATGTTCAAATCAATTTAAATTTGTTTGTCTTCCATAGTTGTCTCCGCTCCGTATGGAAATGTCCTACTCGAGTTTCTCTAAGAATGATAAATTAAGTTACCAACTTGATGTTTCCTATGCTTACGGATATAATACTACAAATTTTATTTCCAACACTTCAGGTTGTATAACAATTTGGGCGTTAGTAAAATATGTTTAATTTTCGCTCCTGCTTTTATGCAAAGCCCAGCACTTATCAGACCACAAGGCCACTCTTGCAATCCTTTGCCCATTTTACAGCACATCGGTAGTATTTGCCATTCGACCACACTGACGACATCACCAACACTAACTTCATGGAGCAGAATATTTCTTGAGACAATGATAATCCCTGCCCTTATGGAACCCCAAGTTTAATTGCAGCTATTGGAACCTGTCCTGACCCTGCTGATTCCAGTCCACAATATCACACACTTTTCCAACAAGACCCTAACTTTAATATTATCCTTTCATCTATGAATATGTCTCCGAGTTTGTGTCTTTTTCATAGATTCTCTTGCTAACATTTTGCATGCATTTTTCTACCCTTGTTTGGTTTATTCACCCATTGAAATATACTAATATTATTTTCATGTGTCACATAAATAATTTATCTAACGCACGTTCTAATTCCTTGTCAAAGCTATTCCTTTACATCATAATTGTCACTTCTATCCTTAGTTTTGGCATGCATGCTGAGCATTGTGTCACACAAACGGCCACTTAATAGTCAAATGTGGAGTCCAAATTAGACATTTTGGTGTTGAATCCTCAGGGATCAGTCCGCGTCATAGTTCATGTGGTTAATCGTCGTCTTACACCACACAGACGCAGGATCATTTCCAGAACAGTCCATGCGGTATATCTGCTGGCACTAGGGTAAGGTCTAACCCCTGCATCTCAGTGTTCTCTCAGACGATCTTAATTCTGACATGCTCCACCACATTCATCTACCACTGTTCTCTTAGTGTGCTGCAGGACTTGGTACACAAAACTTCCCGAATATTTATGTATTGCTATTAAATTTATTTCAGGCAATGTGCAGATTCCAACCAGACATCTCAGTAAAGTACCATTGCCACAAATCGCCTAAAAATCAGCACATTGAATCTCATTTTGGGCATTTTTCTTCTTGGGGGGGGGGGGGG
>NW_019059680.1:1839834-1853101 GCF_000696155.1 Zootermopsis nevadensis
TGTATGAAGTAAAAGATGGTGAGTTTGGCGGGGCATGTAGCAAGCACATAAACGTTTATCAGACTATATAGAGGTAAGAGACCACTTTGGAGGTCAAAAACCTTAAAATACATCTTGGATGATGTAGGTGTGTGGTTCAGACAGGATTCGTCTAGTTCACGCTAGGGAGCAGTCGCTGTCTTCTGTGAAGGCGATAATGAAAAATGAATTTCCATAAGAGGAGGAGAATTTCTTAACAGTATTGATTGGCTGTTTATCAGTGTCTCTACTCTATGGAGTTAGTTTTATAAGTGCATCGTATGAAATTAGGTTCCGAAGGAGACTATGACAACCATCTTTTAACAGCACGCAGTGACCACTTTTATTGTTTCTGTGACGATCTTCCGGGTATTATAACAGCAGGGAGTTTTGTTGAGAGATTCTCATCTGTCTTTCCGCCTTCCTCCCCTTAACTTCTATCTCATGTCGCATGATGTAACACTCTCCTGGGCACGCTTATTTGCAATATAGCTTATGAAGAACTTCAAGTTTCTGACTTCCGAGTGCTAATGTGGCTCCGACAAGTGACAGAGCCGGGTTTTATGACTTGTTCTTGTATGAAAAGAGCATGTGGTTTATATAACTACTTTCTGAAGTAATTCATCTTAGTTGCTCGAAGTCGGGTCGTAGGACTTGTTGAATGTGAAGAAGGAAGCCCTTACTGGGCCGAAAACTTCCGCTTCACAACGACGTAGGGCACAGAATTATGGTATTCGTATTTCTCCTCTTAATGTTTTAAAAGAGTAGAAGCTTGTATTTCTCGTGTCTGAGAGATCACGAAAAAATCATAACATAGCCACTATTATTAGGCAAAATTAATATAATGTGACTTCACTCAAATACTTCAACAACAAAATATAGCCTACTTATGATAAATTAAGAGCTTAATATTTTTCGGAAATACATGGCACCGTTAAGTTCAAAATCTCTTACTCTCTAATTTAAAATACATACAGACCAAAACGTATAAAACTTAGTAGGATTTCATGTTTTCACAGCGGTGAGACGAAAGATGACTGCCTTATGATTTATTGCGCCGTGTAGT
Organism: Zootermopsis nevadensis; assembly: GCF_000696155.1. The sequence goes on from NW_019059680.1 coordinate 1,840,919, forward strand.
CTGGTAGAAGTTTACCGACGTTTCAGAGGTACTTGCTGCCTCCATCATCAGAGCAATGAGTCGTCCTGATGATGGAAGAACTTAGAAAACAGCCATTTTTGAACTTACCTCCGTGAAATCCACAAATCCTACAAGCCCTTGATCATTTTTAAGTCGTCCAGTCCTATCATTGGAGATTCGAAATGACATTCGTGTTGGTCAACTTTTGGATGCATTTAGACTCAACTGTCTGGGATATGAAACAAATAATCGATATGCGATTCAGTGAGTAAGATTTAACATTTATGAAATACGTACCTTCTTTCAATGTGTTTCCTGTATTTTTTTTTAATTTTCACAGTTGTCACGTTTTAATTTTAAAGATTATTTAGAACCTTCATCACTCACTCCTATGTAAGTCAAGTTCAGAAGTTTTATTTTTCATTTCCTTCACGGAACTGGAGTAGAATGAGAAGCGAGATTATGTCCTAGCTTTTGCTTCGAACATTGTCACGTAAAGTGTGACCTTTAGGAACTTACAACTGTGTCATGAACGCAGGAGCCCAGCAAGTCTTGCAGGCAACATTGAAGCGAGTTTTTATTACCGGCTACGTGTTTGTGTGCAAGGTCAAGTGCTAACCGATTTTCTGTTTTGCCGGAAAAAACATGTATAAGGTAAAAACTTTGTTATCAGATTGAAAATGTGATAAGTGGAGTTTGATGTCGTGCTGTGAAGACTGCGAGGCTGACTGGTGATTTTGTCTCTCGGATTTGCACACTGAAAGTGGCCTTCTTCCTGAATTGGACGAGTCGTCAGCAGTGGTTATATGTGTGTGCAATTTCAGGTTCTTACGGCGGTGATAATGACGATGATCTGTGCTTTGATGCCATGTAGACTCGTAGGTAGAAACCGACTGTTCGGATAAACATACTGGCTTTATCTTCAGGGCTGAAGTGAAGATGGATAAAGTGTGTAAGATTTGAGGTTTTCACAGCGGTGAGTATGAAGATTTCTGTCTTCTGGGTTGTTGCGCTGTGTAGTCTGGTCGATGTTTACCAACGTTTCGGAGGTCATACTGCCTCCGTCATCAGGGCGATGAGTATGAAGATTTCTGTCTTCTGGGTTGTTGCGCTGTGTAGTCTGGTCGATGTTAACCAACGTTTCAGAGGTCATACTGCCTCCGTCATCAGGGCGATCGCCCTGATGACGGAGAAGACAGAAATCTTCATACTCACCGCCGTGATAACCTCAAATCTCACACAAAGAATTAATTGGTTCTTAAAATGGACTGACAGTATTTATTACTTACGTAGTCTAAACTACTCAGTTAAGCTTGTAACAAGGTCTCAATATTTTATTAATCTCATTGATGCTGCAGTTTGGACATGCGTACGAAACAAATTAGTTCCGTTAGTAGTGGTCGCTGAGAATGGTGACTATGGGCTACATGACCCTGGTTTAATTTTTTAAGAAGGATCTTAAAACTTTGTATACTGTGTAGTGTATTAGAACGTAAAATAAGCAAACAAACAAATTATTAACACTATAAAAAGACACTAGTGCCATGTGGCACTAGTGACACTAGTGTCTTTTTATATTGTTAATAGTTTGTTTGTTTGCTTATTTTATGTTTTTTAAGAAGTAATCATCTAACGAAGCAAAGAGTATCAGTTGATGGTGAAGATTACGAAACTATGAGGCTCTTAAATAAGTAATTTTGTCCATTTCCTCCTATGTCATCAATTTAGCAGCACTTCGTTTACAAAAACTTTAATTTTTTTATTTCTGCTTTAGTAGGAAAACTAATAGCTTAGTTTTATGAAACTCGATTTAAGTAAAATTTTTGACTTTTAATAAATTAAAAGATATTTAGATTGCCTTGAATAAGCTGTTTCCAATTATATAAATGGAAAGGTGAGAGTATGTGGCATTCTGAATAATAAGAATCCTCCAGAGAATTGTCTGTGGTTCGTGTCTACTTGTGGGAAATTTGGGTTACAATATGCGAAATGACAAGACGCCATTCAACTGGGTGTGGTCCCAGCGATTTGTAATCAGGAAAATCAACTATCTAGCTATGGCGTAATTGACCTAGTTGTAATGGAAAGGGCAGGTTGTCATAGAAAATCGTGTTTTCATAAACTACGATTCATTTGTTTCAGTACAACGTGCCTCTTGTTCTGCAGTCGAGTTCCGAAATCCATTAAGCGGTGGAACCAAACCATTAGCGAGACACTTGACAGCTTGTGGCATGAATGAATGGAGCCCTCATAGAAACAGCCACAGAAAAGTTTGTTAAGTTAAGGGTTAATTTAGTTGCTTTATCGGGAATTAGATGAATACATTCAAATTTTGTTTTGAAAGTTTTAAGTAAAAGTCCACTCTGAACAGGTATTCGTAGTTGGGAATATAATGTTAAAATGAGAGATCTGATTAATTTGGCTTATGAAAGAAGTTGGTGGACTCTTTTGAAGACGGTAATGAATCTTCGGACCTCATAAAATGTGGAAAGATTTCTGAGTAGTTTAGCAACTTTCAGCTTCTCAAGAATGAATCTACTCCATGGAATGTTTAAATACCTGCGTTATAGAGAGCCTCATTTGTTGTGTGCAGACTACTTAAAATGGGGCTGGTGTCTTAAATTTGAATGTGGATTCAAAAATTCATCTGCATTACTTGAGTCCGCAAACGCTTCACAGCTGAGTGCCATCGCCATTGAGGGTTGTCGACGACGCTGGCAAAACGAAGCACATATTCGATTTCATATACAGGTGTCCGTAAAATAATGGTGGGGTAACAAAACAGTCATAGTTTTGGAACAAAGCATGATAGAGACATGAAATAAACGTCAAAATAAAGAAAAACTCTCCAAGAATCTTACCTGTTCAGTAGATTTCGATATGCGCTCCTTTAGTTGCCCTGCAGACATCAAGACAACATCCGGTGTGATAGATGAAACAGGTTAAGTGATCCGTTCTTTCAAATGGTCCAAATTTATTATGAGAACACTTGTTGCTTCACATAACCCCACAAATAAAAGTCCACAGGGGTAAGATCTGGAGAGCGTGGAAGCCAGGCTATCCACCCTCCTCGTTCTACCCATCGCTGAGGAAATGTGTGGTTTAGGTAATCCCTCACGGATGTGGCAAAATCTGGAGGAGCCCTTCTAACTGGAGAATGAAATTCTCCAGTATTTGGGGCACTGAAATTCAGGTGTTACATAAAATTTATCCATAGGACAAAATTAAACGATTCGAATTTGCTACAGACATTCTGGATAGGTTAGATTATGATGGGGAATTTTTAGACAAGTTTATGTTCAGTGATGAAGCTACGTTTCATGTTTCGGGACGAGTTCATCGGCATAATGTTAAAATATGGGATAATGAACCTCCATATGTGATTATGGAACATCAACGTGATAGCCCAAAAGTTAATGTGTGGTGCGCAATTGGACGAGAGAGAGTTATTGGCCCCTTCTTTTTTGCTGAACAAACTGTGATGGGAAAGAACTTCCTGGATATGTTAGAAGGGTTTGCAGCGCCCCAAATACTGGAGAATTTAATTCTCCAGTTAGATGGACCTCCTCCACATTTTGCCACATTCGTGCGGGAATACCTAAACCAAACATTTCCTCAGTGATGGGTCGGACGAGGAGGGTGGATAGCCTGGCCTCTACGCTCTCCAGATCTTACCCCTATGGATTTTTATTTGTAGCAACAAGTGTTCTCTGTTCAAATAACAAATTTGGACCATTTGAAAGAACGGATCACTGAAGCTGTTTCATCTATCACACCGGATGTTCTCGGTTGTGTATGGCAAGAGCTTGAATATCGTCTTGATGTCTGCAGGGCAACGAAAGGAGGGCATATCGAAATCTACTGAACAGGTAAGATTCTTGAAGATTTTCTCCTTGTTTTGAAGTTTATTTCATGCCTCTATCGTGCTTTGTTCCAAAACTATGACTGTTTGTTATCCAACCATTATTTTACGGACATACTGTACGTGCCCAAAAACGCACGTTATGCGGTGTGAAATACCTGGACTAGCATGGGTTTAGCTTTCCTTCAAGCCGCATTATATAAATGGCACCTAGAGTAAATGTTATGGGTCGAGGTCAGGCGATCTAGGTGGCAGTGCAGGGAACGATTCTCCTGCTCGCGAGTTCGACAATATCTGATCAGTTGCCGCGGAAGTGCGTTCAGGCAATGTAAAATGTAGCGTAGAACTTCGTGTGTGTAGCGGTCCCCTCCCTCCATCCTTAGCGTCTTGATATCTGGGTCAGGCGCATTTGCTGCTGGGTCCCTAACATCGAAATAGATGGAGGTCTACACAAAAATGGTTGGATTTAAATTTGGTTTCCACCGCCATAGTGTAACCTCTTCTTAATTTCATTAATTTTATAAAAAAATTACTCAACGTATAAGAAATTCCTTGCACAACTTAAAATATGGATCGCTTCGAAATTACATTTTTTATTTTAAACATATTTCAGTGTGTTGAACATTTAACAAAATACGATGCAATCTAATTTTGATTCTGTGTTGCAACAGTTCGTTTGTACCTGCAATAAATGCCCACCAAGTCGAATGAGGTAAGCAGAAGAGAAAGTGAAGGATTTTGAAAATATGGCAACTCCGGCGGAATACACCGTTCAGCTTTTTGTTTCTTGTAAAGAAATAACTACCAGGCAAATTATTCAACTGACCTCTCTATTAAAGTCACTTATTAACATATATTTTATAAGGAAATTGAAAATTGTCAATAATGTGATTGTTCATGATATACAATAAACACTTTAGATTCCTTCGACTGCAATTATTACAAAGGAAGTGTGCTTCAACACTTTATTCTTGCGGAAATTGGTGTAAAAGATGAACACATTCAACCATTTTGCTTCTCACGAACTGCCTGCAGCTAATAATAATGCAATAATATTACGATAAAATTTTTCTTTCTCATAATTTGTTCTGTCGCACGTATGAATTACAAGTGTAAATTTCTGTGTAGCCTTATAGATGTTGACGTCACGTGTATTTACAGACTGTTTTACTCTGCTATTGTAATGTCAAGAGATTGACTGTATAATGCTGAAAGTTGGACAGTTAGATGTAACTTACTGGCTAAATGAGTAACTGAGCGATAAGCGTACTACTTTGTTAATATAACCGGAAGTTCAACACCGCGTATGTCAAAGGCGGTCTCTCACACTCAATAATTTCCTGACTTTTAGCATTTTGGGGTTGCGGATAGTGTAGATGGGCTCCAGAGGTAATAGTTCGCGATTATGTTTAATTAAAAGTTCAGGAATATTTACAAAGGATGGTATTCAGCTGGAATTAGGCGTGGGATAACAGTAAATATTGCTGTGTTATAATATTATGCTTAAATACTATTAAATGACGATCTCCTCGGCACTATGGGGAATCATAATAGTGAAATATGAACTCAGAACTACTAAACCATGTGACAATATGTAATTACATATATGATATTTTGAAATCGATATTGTGCGCGTGAATTATCTTACTGAATTTTATGCTGTTAAGATTGACTTTCAGCGATCGTGTAGTCTGACAGTAACGAAGCTCAGATGCGCTGAACAGCAACATGGGGACAATATGTTCTAACGAAATGTCGGTAACCACACGCAAGACCACAAAATGTCACACCCAAGAGGATCACAATCTAAACACTCCCATTCATGAAGACCTCGAATCTCATTTTTCAATAAAACCATTGCAGACTTGCTTCAGAAACTATTGCACGTAGACATTAATTTCTCTGTTGTCTGATATCTCCTGAGAATGTCTCTTGCTAAAGATAATAAACCCGACTGTCTCTGAAAAACTGTGGCTTAAAGCGGACGATTTTGGTGTATAACCCATCAAGCATCCACGTTATTAGTCTACAGGATAAGATGTTATCCAGTAGGCCTCCGGCCACTTTTATGCCATATTTATGTCAAGTAAAGTGTGGAAGGTCAAAGGTCACCCATGTGTCATAGGACTGGAAGCGCATGACTGCAACGTCATAAAGATCAAGGAGGCGCGTTACACATGCATGTCAGTGTACACAGGCTAGTTACATATTTGCGAAGTGCTTTGAGGGATGGAGGGAGAAGAGTGATGTTTAATCGCTTCTATTCCTAGACGTAATTAAGAATAATGATTCTGTAAACACTTGTCTGCATTAATGTCATCCATTAATGCAATTATGAAAGAAGTGAGTTTAAAACTTTTTATACTGAATGAAGTGACACAGATCTAATGCACTTGTTTCGTTAAAGTTAGTGCTCGATTTAAATAGCATCAAAAGACAGCTTTTGCTCAATCATGTGTTGTGAATTTCTTAAAATTCCGAGATACTGTCTTAATATAGACCGTCAACTTTTCTATATTCTTCCAAATTCGTAAAATAACACAGAAAAAATTATTAACAAAAAAAAAACGCATTACTGTAGTGATTATACGTCTTCCTCGTAGGTAATCGAGCTCGTAAGCTGGGTCTTCGACTCCACGCATTTGCATTGCAGGTATTCAACCATCTGCAGTCCGTTTTGTCTGCAAGTCCGCACCGATACTGAATCTGCTGTCATTAATTCAAGGCTCTGCAGGTAGACTGGTCGAAATGTTATTCTCAGAGTATGCAGCGATTTTATAAGACTTTAAGCTTTCACGGCGAATAAATTCAATAAAATCTTTACGGGTGACAAGCCGTGTCATTTGTGAACAAATACCAAACTTTTCAGAGTTCATCTCCACCTCCATCATCAGGGAAAATAGATAAACATATTTATTTATTATGCCTAACAAATAACAATTTTTGTATTAATAAAAGAATTGCCTGTGATACAGGCTGCTAAAAATATTGTGGAGGGAATGTTAGGTTTATCGCAAAACATATTACAATGAAAATGTCGTTTGATAAACACAAGCATAATTGCAAATGCTGTACAATGTGTAGAGCTTAATGACGGTGTTCTGTGCTGTTCTCAATGCTCAGGATATTACCATCCTGTCTGCTTCATCGTAAGTCATCCTAGCGTGGTATTAATGTAGGCCGTTCGCTGGCTGCTTGTCTTCGTTCGTGTAGCGACAAATGCTGTATTTAGCCCACACCACACTTAACGCTGTTATGCCGACACAGACAGATTATATTTCGTCATATAATCAGCCGTAGCTGAATAAAACATTTATTTCGGTTGAAGGGGGTATTTAGTATCGAATGAAACTGAAAGATAATTATGAATGGTGAATTTTTTTTATTATTAGTGTTCTGTCTGAAGACAGGTCCGTTTCCTCGGCAATTATAATTCAGAAGTGGTTTGCCATTGCCTTCTTCTGTATGTAAATGATGATGAATGTGAAGTAATTGTTGGGATGCCACAGAGAAACCGGGGAAGCCCCGGAGGAAAACTCCGAGATACCTGGACCACGGCCTTGCCCAACACAAGTTATAAATTTGGACACCACCAGGAATCGAATCGAACTCGGGACCCCAGGATTACAAGGCCAGCGTTATAACCGCTAGACCACCGTGGCGGTGCATTCACATTATATGTTTCAATATCGCAATTTCTTAGTTTCAGTCAGCTGAAGCAATCCAATATATTTGTTTAATTTTTTAAATATTTTCGACCACCAGTGTCAAAGACATCTGCAGTTTTAGCCTTTCTTAATTAGTAACAGCTGTAGTAGCAAGTAGCAGATCTAGTATCGACTCTAAATAACAAATGAATATATAAATTACATGGTGAGGTTTTAGGTTTTCACGGCGGCGAGCGTGAAGATGACTGTCTTCCGAGATGTTGCACCATTCTCATGAATACTCACCGTCATGTCACGGAGTCAATAAAACACCTCTGAAACGTTGGTAAACGTCTACCAGACTATACGATGCAACATCCCAGAAGACAGTTACAGTCGTACGTATGACAAGGCTGTAAGAATTTTAAGGATGTTTCTATGTTTCTCGTGCATAAGACCACTCACTGCTTGCAGATACGAACAGTTCATGGTTAATTAATATTTAGGATTCTTATCTATTGTCCGAGCAGTTCATACCATCCTGTAAATTTATTTGTAAATTCGTGAAAGAGATGCAATTTTTGAATACGTAATCGCCGTGTAATGCGGCAACTTCTCCGACACTACTGTACTACACGTAGTCTGATCATGTCAGTGCAGGCGTATACTGATTGATGCAACGACACTACTTTTCTGAAATGTTTGGAGTAGTGACTGGAACAGACACGGGAAGGAAAAAAGTTACATTCAGAAGGTCTCAGATTCGAGACACGTTGGATCCACTAGATATTCTTCAAATGGAATGGCGCAGAATGTCAGCTTCCCATCTTGAACCTGATCTCGTTCGAAAATCGCTCTAACGGACTCTTCATGGTCATGGACGGAAGGCAAAATGGAGTTCCCACAACAGGCTGTCCTACTCGGATCATTCTTTCACTCAGAAAAACGAGAATAAGCAAGGAATGTAAAATACTATTGAAGTCACAAGATACAAGCAAGAAAGATGAGATCTGACAACATAGTAACTTTGTGGTCGAGTGGTTGGCGCCACTGCGTTATATTCTGGAGCTCCCGGGTTCAGATTTTGGCCCGGTGACCTGCTGTCCTTGGTGAGGATTTTCGCGATTTTCTTTAGTCCATCCATGCAAGTTCGGGGATAGTATTTTAAATTATGCAACAACCGCTTCCTCTCACATCCCTAACAATTAATTATTTACTAATCATTTTATCTTTTGATGATACATAATTTGAGAATTGAAGGCGACATAAACTAAACCACGATTAATAACATTAAGAATTATCGTTCTGTTTGCCAACTAGAAATTTTTTCGTCATGCTTTTCTATGCATTGCTATTCATTGTATCTTCATAGATAGTATTTATATGTCTCTAAATGTTCATAAAAAATATCAGCGGGTTATCTCAATTGTAGCGCTTCCGATATCCATTAACAAGGCACAAGACAGAACCTCATGAACTTAATTTATGTTCTGTAAACACAAGACAGGTTTCATCTGATCTACTTATCTTTAGATCTACGTTTAGTAGTGAACTAATGGAGATATTGTTAAGATACGGAATTCTGTAAACACCGCAAATCATGTTGAACTAACTCAATATGTCAATACAACAGTAAATAAATGAAAGTCTACGTATAAGCGGTAGCAAAGAATATGTATGCAATCTGTTGCTGGTAGCATACATAGTGTAATTAATTCAGCGGACGATGTTTCTCAGAGGCATAAGCAGTTCGTCAGTGCTGTATGTACGGATGTTTTGAAAGTCATGTAAAGTTAAATCGGAGCAAAGCTTCATTAATCGAGGCGAATGGTATCGATTATGTCCCGGAGGCACAGTTATCAAATCTACGCTAACGTTTATTAGGCGAACTTCAATTTTGTTCCAGTGGATAAAAAATACCACCCATTTTACATGAAGGTAAAATATAATTTTATGCATTTTTTTAAAAAAAAAGTATTGTGTTACTAAAATTGTTTAATGTATAAGCCTCATTCACATCTACAACTTTCATTTGTAACTGTTTTTGATATCGTGAATATTAGTGACATAATTTTTTAAAAAAAATAATACAACCGAAAATGTCTGTCTTCTGGGTTGAAGGAATACCATTGCTCTGAAAATGGAGGGAATATGCTCTCTGAAATTTCGGTCAGTATCTACCAGACTACGCGGCGCAACGTCTCAGAAGATAGCCATCTTCATATAAGTCGTGTTTTATTAATTGATTTCCTCCATTAGCTGTTAGCAAGTTATCTAAACTCTAAATTTAATACATTATAAATAAAATTATGAAATAATTTCTTAAATTAAAAAAGTAATACTCACAATTTTTTAACATTGATAGAATGAGACCAATAAATGTTATGTGGCTACATTTATCTTAGTGATCTGGGTTACCTACACACATTGCATACATTGCCCTATTCCAGGTCAGCGACGTGTCGTAATTAAAGCCCCGGATGCATCGCCAGTTAACTAACAAGTAAGTAGTCAGAATGTAAATAAATCAAATAATTAAATTATTTTTGTATATTTTATGAATGGTTTGTTATTTGAAAGGGAAATTTATATATTGTAAACTACCTGAGTCATATAGGCTATGAACGACTATTAGAGACGACAGTTGACTCCGATTAATCGATACGACAATTCTGTGAAGAGTCAGGCTTACGTTTCCAGCGTAATTAACTGGAAGAAAAAATTACTCTCATTCATTTTTAAGTGCTTGGAAACCATAACTCCGTTTATCGGACAGGCGAACATGATAGCTGCGTAATTCAAAGTAAAGTATCACGCGATGTTCAAGACAAAATTGTATTAATTGAACAATTGAGAAGTTTATATTTAGAATTACAACATTTCAATATAACTTACATTTAAGTACGAATTGTAATACAACTAAATGCAACACTTGCATTTTGAGACTGAATTTAATTACTGTAACCGGGCGGACCTTGCTTTGATGTCCGAGCGCTTATTCCACATCAATTTGGTGATATCTGGCATATGTTTGTGGTTTGTAACTGGCAAGATTGAGGAGTTTTACATGTACCGATTGTTGATTTCTTTTGAGGTGTTTGTGTATTTTAGTTGTTATTTTGAGGAGGGCCGCGTGAGGAAGTCGTGGTTTTGTTTTCTCGGATTAGTAGACAAGGTGTATACGTGTTGAGAAACACCCAGCTGTTGAGATTTCTGTGTGAATCCCTTTAAGTGACCCTTGAGAAAAACCCCTGAGCAGCCGAGCAAACTACATAGAGAAGGTGGGTCGGTTATATTACATATCTGAGAAATATAGAAGCTGTCGTTCGCCATGATCTTCCATCTTCTTGCTGCCGTTTGCCGGCTACAATCATCTTTAAGTTGAAGATTTCTGTCTTCTGGGTTGTTGCGCTGTGTAGTCTGGTAGATGTTTACCAACGTTTCAGAGGTCATACCGCCTCCGTCATCGCCCTGATGACGGAGGCAGTATGATCAGCCTAGATTAGAACCCGAGATATTCAGCCACACAAAAACAGCGATCTGATTTCAATACAAGCGTTTCCGATATCGATAGAGAAACCTTAAGCCTTCAACAAACTTATTACGATCATACATGTAAGACACGGCGTTTTGTCTTTGCCACCGCGTATGGAGTGGTCCCGAGATCATTTCTATAATCTGGCTGATGAATATTGGGGACGCTTTTCCGGGATTCAAGCATTCTCAGCGCGAAGCTTGACATCACACAGGACCGAGGTGTTCGAGTGGGTGGAGCATGTAATCCACATCCCCATACACCATCATGTGTTGATGGCGGGCAAGAGTAAAGTCTTTTAATTGAGATTTCAGATTCTCACAGTGTCGAGTACGAAGATGGCTGTAATCTGGTTTGTTGCGCCATGTTGTCTGATAAACGTTTACCGACATTTCCTAGGTGGTTTTTGTCTTCCTCATCAACGTCCTGACGATGGAGGCAACAAGCACGTCTGAAAAGTCGGACCACACGTTGTAATATTCCCTAGGTCATTCCTCTACACACTCGTCGCAGTGAAAACCTTAGATATCAGCAGTTCATGTTTTTGTTTCTTATGAGATTTCTTGACAGCGATTTCTATGAATGATGCAAGTTTATAATGCAATTGTTATCTTGTAGAAGTGTGAAGTAAGAGGTCGCTGCAGAATGGGCAACGTTGTTCGACTTTTATTTATTGTTTCAGCACATTGTAAATGTTTTTAAATGAAGGTAAGGTTGGTTTGTCATTGGACAAATAAACATGTAAATTACAGGTGCCACTGACTCTACAGAGCCATATGAATCGAGGTAAATAGTGTCCGGACACGCCTTGCTTAGCAATTCGTATTGATCTAATCCTTCTTCAGTGTCGCTATTTACTGATGCAGTCTACGTACGAGAAACAGGCAGATAGGAATTATGTGCCAGTGTTAGCATCTGCAGACATATGACAATTTTTGTTCGTATTTTTGCAGATAGAGATTAAATCAGACCAAAAAAGAATTTTAATAAGCTACACAAACTTTAAAATTTAGCTGCAACCGAATAATTGGCTTTAATAAAGACGGGAAGATAGACAGATGAAATAAATTAAAGTAAAGAGTAAATAAGAGCCGATGAAGGATGGGCGGATGAAATGGAGGAAGGGATAAAAATAATCG
>NW_019059680.1:1871337-1893538 GCF_000696155.1 Zootermopsis nevadensis
ATGTGCAGCTTGATTCTGCAGAAGCTGAACTTGAATTTCAAAATACAATTCATCATGCCTTCCGTCCCTGTTGTTGTCCTCTTCTCTTGACTGGATAAACAAAATCCACACTTTAAAACATTACACTGCAAAAGCAAAAAGTAAATGCATAAGCAAACTTAAAACTAAATACCAAGTTTAGCAGTAACAGTACCTTAATCATGGTGCAGTGATTGTGTTTCTTCATAATTTGACTGAAATATGCATAACTACTACATATGATAGGGGCCTCCAACTTGTCAGTTTCAACAATTAGTAAGTATTCATGCTTGAAATGGATATCTGGTTGCTCTCGGTATGAATCACTTTTTACCCAGAAACCTATGTAAGAAATATAGTATATGACGAGCAATTTAGTAACTTTATGCAACCTATGTTACTGTTTTGTAAAGTAAGAAAATATCCACTCAGGTAAATCTTAATAAATGTCTCAGTAAGTAAGGTTTAGCGTCATTATTATTAATTTCGCAGAACTATAAATTATAGATTGCATTTAGTCACATGGTTTGAGCATATTTATTTTACTAATGATGCATTATGTTACAATACCATGGCTTCTATAAGCAATTAGTAAGGGTGATACAATGGTCAAAACAAGTATTAGAAAGAGAAATAATGTAGCTTTAGAGCAAACTGCACTTTTGTATTCATAACGAATACATTCTGAAAACACCGTGTACACCGCCATTGTGAAACAAACCACATGTAGCGTTGCCAACATAGGCCTAAGCCAAGGATGTAGAACAGGTCATAGCACAAACACAATACTTGTTTCTAGTACAAATATAAATACATAGTTATAACAGCCATTTAGAGATGTTTGAAACTACAGTATTACATCAAAATAATCATGATGAGAAACCATCATCATTATCGATTTTTATGTTAGAACCTACGTGGAATTTCATGATAAATGGCAGTGTTGGTAGAATTTGAGGTTCTATCCGCGGCGAGTATGAAGATGGCTGTCTTCTGGGCTGTAGTTTAGTGTAGTGCGGTGCAAGTTTATCATCGGCGGTACTGGCCAGAGGATAGTCTTGTTCGGCACTAATGGTAATAAAAGCTGACTTTTGGGGATAGCCAGTTGAATTTACTGTAAATCATAATCCTTGCACTTGTGCACTTCTGTTGCAGAAATCTGTAAATTTTAACACAATTTTGTTGGTAGTTCAAAATTCCTTGAAATTTATTTTGTAAAAATGTAATGTGAGTTTATTGGCTTTCGTCTATTTTGTTCAAGCTAACAAACACATCATTCATGCAAATTTGGAAACAATTTCTGAATTTGAAATAATAATATTAGTATCATCTGCAAAAAGTATGGGTTTAGACAGAGTTAATGGTTGGCAGTAAATCATTAATATTTTATATATCTAAATGAGGAAAAGCAGATGATCAAATATTGAACGTTGAGGAACTCCATGTTCTGTAATGCTCAAATTTGAATCTGCTTATTCTATTTCTACTTGTTCCCTTCCGCCATGAATGTATAATGTAAACCGCTGACCAACTATATTTTGAATTCCACAAAAATATAATTTTATAATAATAATTCATGGTTTATACAATCCAATGCTTTAGAAAGATCACAAGTAGTAGTATGTCACAAATAAATCTACCCATTACATATAGTTTAAAATTATATTAACTATTTATATTATATAAGGATAACAAAACATTGATGAACATAATTATTTATTTGTAAACATTAGAAACTCATCAACAGAGTAAAAGGAGTGTGTAATTAAGTATCTTTTTAGCATTGCTTTAAACTGTGCCTTTTTTATAAGACTAGTGAGACAAGATGGTAGACTTGAACATTTTGATGCATGCATCATATGAATCTCTGAAAACATAAGAGGTTGTCAATTGGTCTACGGAACCGATTCTTATTTCTTGTGCTGGTACTGTTTATAGTGGAATTAGTTTGAAAATGTCCTTGGCTGTTTACTCTGAAGTTAATATGTATTCACCGGGAAGAGTTAAAATCTCTAATCTCTTGCATAGACTTCTACATGAATTTTTAGGTTTGACACCTGCCATTAATTTAGCATTTTTCGTTTGTAAAGTGAATATCATTTTGCTGCCTTGTGGGACACCTGATTCAATCGGTATGAGAGATGTTTGTTCTTCTTGATATTTCACATAGAAGTATCTATCACTCAAGTATGATTTGAGGATCTGATAATAATCGTTTGGAAAATCCCGCTTTATTTTAAAGAGTGCCAGACTTTATCAAATGCTTTGCTGATGTCCAGAAAGGCAGCTGAACAATATCTTTTGAAGCGTAGGTCTTGGTTGATCTTCTTTACAACTTTGTGAACTTGTTCTATTGTGGCATGTTCCTGTCTGAAGCGGATTTGATGGTCCGGGATCAATTTTTGTTTCTATAAGTATTGGTTTCAGTTTTTGAAGCAATATTTTTCGAGTAACTTCGATATGATTGGTAACGGACTGATAAGTCGATATGATGTAATTTCTTTCGGATTTTTTTTCCAGGTTTTGGGATGAGAATTATCTGTGCCACTTTCCATTGATCTGGGAAGATGCCTGTTCTCAGTATTGCATTAAGAGGAGGGTCAGCATTTTCATTCCTTTTTCTGATAATTCTTTTAGAACTTTGCCTCTAATTAAGTCATATCCAGGAGCCTTCCTCGGATTCAAATTATCTTTATAATCATCTTAACATCATTTCTTTTGCTTTTCTTAATAGGCCAATCCAGCTGAAATGGAGCTTCTAAGAAGTCATGCATGGCATTGTCTTCTTCTGCTGCGAATGGTTGAAATACTTTTTCCAAGTGTTTTCCAAATGCGAAGGCTATTTCTTGCCAATCCTGCTCGTTTAATTTGGTGGCTTTCCATAACGAATAATTAGTGGCACTTGTAGCCGACAAATTTTTCAAATAATTCTGTATGGAGCCATTCATTAGATTATTCAACAATCGTTTTAGTTCTTTTGTTATAAGATTTAGCGTATTTTTTATTTGGTGATCTAGAGTTTTGTCATCGTTTTCTGGTAGTCTCTTTTCAGCTATTTTTTTGTTTTACTGACATTGGAAAATCTACTTCTTTTTCGGTCTCTCTTTGTTCTGGGGTTGTTTCCCGAGCTGCTTTCTGTATGTCGTTTGTGAATTGTTCGAACGTCGTTCAGTTCCTTTTCTGTTTTCAACGGGACATTAATTTGGAGTCTCCTATTGATTATTTCTCGGAAAAGTTCCCAGTTTGTTCTTTTATTATGGAGTGCTGTATATGAAGATCACAGGAGAGTGATCCGAAGATAGGTCCAGACAGGATTCTGCTTTTAAATAATTATTAGATATATCTTTCGTTATACAGGAGTCAATGACGTCAGGGATTTTTCTTCTATCTGTTGGCCAATATTTGGTTGTCCAGTGGATATTTTGTTTAGGTTGCAATGCCTGGCATTATAATCGCCACCCGCAATGAATCTGGCTTCGAGAGTCTGACAGAATATTTCAAATTGCTCTTTTTAATTACATGTTTCGGAGGACAACATGCAGCTGAGATTGTTACTGTTCTGCTGTTTTCTTCGACAACAATGCTTGTTGCTTGGAGGTGTTCTTGTTGATATTTCTCTAACTCATAATGTTTAATCTTGCTTTTAATGATGATTGCGTGCCTCCATGGGCTGTACCGTCAGGATGCGTAGTATCGTACATAGTGTAACGAGGAATTTTCATAAAGCTTTTGCTGGTGAAGTGTGTCTGATACAAGCAGGATGTCAATATTTTGATGAACAAGGAATGATTTTATTTCCGGGCTGTGCTTCCCAAGACCGCTGGCGGTCCAGTGGACTATTTTTAGATTCTGGGCCATTGTACTATTTTGGTGATGAGGGCTGTGATCATTTTTGTCATGTTGTTTATGCTTTCCACGACTACCGTCATCATTTGCTCCATTTTATCTATGGCTTGGGTGAGGAGGATTTCAGCCAGAGTTTGCTGAGTCGTGTTTTGCATTTGTTGAGTGTCTTCTCTGGAGATTTGGGCATAGGACCGTCCCTGTTGTACTGAAGGGGGTTGTATGCTTGTTTTCATGTTTATTTCTTGGTACTGTTTAGATCTTAACGTTGGAAACTTTCGCTTTTGAACTTCTTTGTGAATTGTGCATTCTTTATAGTTCGCTGGGTGACTGCCTAGGCAGTTAACACATTTAACATCACTGTTTGTGGCTTGTTTGTTACACTGAGATGTATTATGGTCCCCGGTGCATTTGACGCATCGGAGTCTTCTGTAGCAATACCGCTTTGTATGTCCGTATCTCTGACAATTTTTTTATTGCATAATTTCAAGTGTTTGATGTAGTGGTTCTATTATGATTTTCGTTCTCACGAGGAATTCTATTTTGTATATGTTCTTGTTAATGGGATTTTGTTTTAATTCCACGATGAACATTGGTAACGGAGCTTTTGTGACTCTGTGTAAAACGTCGGTAACTCAGATCGCTTCATGTCCATGCGTGCAAATTTCCTCTAACAGTTCTTCTTTATCCGTTGGGTGATGTAAGTTTTTAATTACCGGTTTGAATGTCCGATCCAGTTTATTTTGATAGGAATTAAATTCAGTAATTTTCTTCTTTAATTCTGTTATTACATTGTTGTAGTTTTCAATTGAGTTTTTGCTTGTGATCCACCTATCAATTTTATTACGTAACCATCTTTGGCGATGATTTCTAGCAGATCTGTTAATGGCTTGATATTTTTACACCGTGGACGGAAGTAGTAGGAGATTAGATTTCTTTGGGAACAGTATTATTCTCTGTCTCCTCGTCGTCTTCCGGGAAATTTTGAAAACGATTTGAAGTTGAGGGATATTCAGCCAATAATCATTCACTGTTTTTTTCCGTAACATGTTTTGGGTTGTCGGGACTAGTCAGTTTTTTTTTTATTTTTGGTGTTGACCGTTGTCCAATTTTCTTCACTATCGCTCGTTTGAGGTATTTTATTTTCATTTGTCTTGTTACGCACAGATTATAGGGTTAGTATCTATATCGCAGACGACGGAGGCTGTTGCAGCGTAGAATTCACTTCTTGCGACGTTTGGAATTGACTTTGGTCAAAGATTGTTTGCGGGCCCGGTTGCATATTTTGTCTGCCGATATTTGGCACGCATTCATGGCGACAAAATTACAAATCTCTTACAGTATGTAAAATGTATGCACTTTCACTTTCAAAACACCGCATAGGCACAAACGTAACCTTGCGGTCAGCACTTATCACGATAAACTCATTCGATTCCGTAAACACCCTCACGGAGCCACAGCAAACACATCCTTTCTGTACAATAGTCGGAGCAATATATATTACAATATATATAGATATTACAGCGACATATTTCCGCCTTTGCAATGCAACTATCCTGATGAACTTCAGCAGTTACTGTAAATTAATTATTTTGGTCCTAATTATTACGCAGGGCCATTGCGTGATACAAATGACGAGTTTTGCCAATTCAGGGAACATTAAAAAAGGGGTAATAAATTACATCAGGTATTAAGGTAAACACACCGTAAATTTATGTTTCTTAGAGCGAAATTGTATGAAATGCAGGGTTCACATAGCGTCGAAAGGTATGGGGAGGAGATCGTGAAACGAGAGTCAAAGTATTCGATTGTGAGAGATTCTAACACGGGTAGCTCTGGCATGGTAAGTCCAGAATGGAATTTTTTCACTGCATTTCATTTTTCCTTTCTGTTCTAATTTATTTAAAGGATGAAAACGGCTGTCTTCTGGGCTGTTGCGCCGTGTAGTGTGGTAGACGTTTACCAACGTTTCAGAGGTCCTTGCTGCCTCCTCATCAGGCACTTAATAAATTGGACTAATATCTGGGAATAGAATGTGAAATTCCGATACAAAGCAGACTTTTAAAGATATGTGCAGACAGACCCCTTCACGAATGGAATTTAAGGAAGAACAATTTTTATCTCTTTTCTGGTGTAAGCAGCAGCGTAGCGGCAAACTGTCACTAATGACGAAGAAACCTTTTAACACGCGATCCTCCGTGCCGACCGTTTCAGCAGAAACCTAACCTAACCTGCCTGCCAGTAGCTCTCACGCGATGTGCGAACTGCTTCCCCGCCCGCACATTCTTGGTGCTGGACACCGCCGTGAGGTGTACGAACGTTGCGTTTTCCTAACATACCCTGTGACAACACCTTCGTTCATGCACCAGTATATTTATTTTGTGATGTTAGACCGCGAAATGTTACATTACAAGACACGAGCTGTACTTTTACTACTGTGCTGACAAACATGTTTCTTATGGGCTTGTAATGAACAAAGTTATTTGTTCTGTCAAAGGTCATCACTCTCCCCACCAAAATCACGACCATTCGGACTTCCCGTCTTTAACCTTTGTATCATATAGGCTAAAAAAAAGACTGAATATCTTATGGGCTGTTCCTTCCATTACGGCCACCTTTATGAAAACAAATTGACTGTCAGATAATAAGCAAGCAAGACCGGACAATAAGAGTTCATCCATACTGCAGTGACTGTAGTTTGTTTTAGAAATCACTGTTGAACAGTCTTGACGATATTTCGACTTGAAAGACAAAACGCTAAACTTCATCACTTGCGGTAAATTTTGCAGGTTGTTAAAAATCATACAATGCCATTTCCATGAGACTGAAGAGGATAAACATGCAAGGATCAAAGCACAGGTGACCGAAGGGTTAAACAAACTTGGTAAATATACATACCGCGGCGTACAGTGTCGTAGGCTTTAATGTTTGTTGGTACGTAAAACGATGAGCACACTTTTTGTTCTTAATGGGCCTGTTATATGGTCTTATTACACGAGGTAATTCGACTCTTAAATCGACATAGTCAAATTTTAAAAGTCACTCTACTAACAAAGTAACATTTCCGACTACTGTGTTTGTAAATAGTTGTACTTCTAACCAGTGGCGGCCCGTTTGTCTAAAGTGTTAGCCAAATCCCTAAGTCTGGATAACAAAGCCCGTGATGTGCTAACGATGCATTATCTGATTTTCCTTCGTGCAAGGAGTAACGTTGAATCACGAAAGCAGTACCTTCTGTTTCGAGTTATTCAGTGTTAGCCAGGCTAACAGGTTTGACATGTAACATATATAGGTTTACCTTATAACATATTTATTAAATGTGCTCTCTACTTCTGGTAATATTTGCGTACTGCACTGTCCACAACCTTGAAGATGGAGGCAATGTTTCTCAGAAACGTTTGTGACTGCCCGAAATCAAAAGACAGAAGATCACAATCCAAATTATTTTCAAAATGTCTTTCTGTTTCCACGTTCAGCACTTTCAGTAGCGAATTTGCCCGCAGATCCTTGTAAGTCAATGCGCCGTCCATATTATTTGTTGTGTTTCCGTCTGCATTTGTCCGTCTAAACCGTCACATTAGGGACGCTGGAATATAATGTGTTGTTACAGGATTCTGCTAAAATCATAAAGTGTCTGTTATTTTAAAGCTGTAGCTACGAGCAGTTTTGTAGTTCTATAGTTACTCTGACAAGTTTATGAAGGTGGTAATATTTTAATGATGCACTTGAAAGCTGCTTTGTGTAAGCCGGAAGTTTAATTCTCGACACGAGTGT
Organism: Zootermopsis nevadensis; assembly: GCF_000696155.1. The sequence goes on from NW_019059680.1 coordinate 1,878,973, forward strand.
TTATTACTTTCGGTCAAGGTTGTCTTACTTGTTTTATATCTCTTCACTTGGCCTTTCATGATAAATTTCAGATCGTACAGATAGGAAAGTGAACTTAAGAGGGAATAAAAAATGTTAAGAAGTTAATGTGACGCAGATTACATTTATACGTGACAGGGAGATAAATATTTTAGTCACGTTTCGCCACAATTTTCTTTTTTACAGAATATAACAGTCAATACTTTTATTTTTATTATTTTTAATATCATCTTAAATACTACACTGTAGAACTTATTAAAATAATTATCTAATTGTAAACTGGCATAAAGTTTAGGACGAAAAGAAACATGCGTGTTAGAACATAAAAAAATACTATCTTTGCATAACGCTGTATTTTCATTTTAGTTACATGTTCTGGTATTACTCTTAAATTGTCAAACAAGGCTAAAATAAGTATTTCGTGTAATGTGAAACTTTTATCCTTAATGTCATTAGTCACGCTTTCCAGTACGTAATTCGTGAATGCTCTGCCAGTGGCCAACTAAATATCCAGTAAATTACGTGGAGACTGGATCGAATATTGTCATTAGTTTCGTCGTTTTGTGCGTGAAGACTTTCACGTGTAGTAGTGGCGGTTCTGTTTCAAATAGAAACTCTTACATAACCAGGAAATAGACAGGCGCCACGTAAAATAAATCGCATCTTTTCAAATACTTAGTAAGGAAACAACTATTCATCTGAAAATTTGATAAAATGCAACTTTAGCGTAATTATATAAACAGTAGGATATAAAATTATAATAGTAGCATAAAACATTCTTCCATCGCTTCAGGGAGTGAGTAAAGAACAAAAGCAACTAATTCAAATAATTTTCCACTTTAAACAATTACATTTGTAAGCCCGGACTTTCGTGCACTATCTCAGTGTTGACTTTATGCAACGCGACTTAGGGCGTGTGTCATCTGTGACTTATCATCGTGCTCTTTTCATGTTGTTCTTCATACATTTAATGAATCACCGTCATGAAATCGGTAAACCCACTAAGAATGTAGGTGGTGCCGCCATGTTTGCACTAGAGTAAATATCCTTTACCTGCTTCATTATAGGCATGCGCGTATACCTCACTGTCGTACCCGAGCACTTGCATTTATTAATGCAAGTGCTCGGGTACGACAAGCTATGAATTTGGTTTCCATGAGATCGTAAATGACAAATGACTTTATTTATAATTTACTGCAAAATCTGAGCAGTATGTTTAGATTTATCGTGTTAAATGGGCATGGTACGTTCTCAGGTTGCGGATGGAGGAGACTTGTAGATTAGCCTCGAATTTATCAAACGAACAGCAGACAAGAAGTGGTCCTCCTGCATGGGGGCTAAAACCCCCTTATTATAAAAACGCGATGGTACACAGGGCCTCAGATTTAAGCAACTATCAGATACTTAAGAAGGACTCTGTAGCACGTAGTCATAGTTTAGTTAGTTAATTTCAATCTTTTTCTAAGATTGGTTACATAACCATCAAACTGTCTAGTGGAATTCAACTTATATGATATGTAGTGGATGGGATAAGAGGTGTGCACCGGGTGTTGGTCGGGAAGCCTGAGGGGAAGAGACCGCTGGGGAGACCTAGACGTACATGGGAGGATAATCTCAGGCGGGATCTATGGGAGATAGGAGTCGAAGGAGACTGGATTTTGTTGGTCCAGGACAGGGTCCGGTGGAGGGCTTTGGTTAATTCGGTAATGAACCTTCGGTTTCGGTAACCCATCTAGTTAGTTATTGTTCATATGTGCTAAATCCATGGAACATGATCCTTCTCGAGAAGCTGCTCAGATAGTCAAGAAATTTCCTAATTTTTAACTAAACTCAAATTTCATTACCATGATCACAACACATGTTCCTGTCCTCATAAACACTTCTCGTAAATGTGAAAATTTATTGTTATTTAAACTACATGATATGAAAATTAATTATTGGCTTTACTAGTTAACGATACATTTCTTTCATAGTTAGAAACAACACGATTGGATTACAACTTATGCGATTCTGTGGCACACTTTTCAGATTATGAGGATGATATTAAATAGCAGATTGGGATGGCAGAAAAGTAGACGGTATTTTTCTGCATTAAATAGCTGTCTTCAGATATGTTGCACTGTGTAGTCTGTAAAAGTTCACCAAAGTTTATTGCTGCTTCTATTATCATCGCCATGATGATGGAGGCAGCAAACACCTCTGAAACATTAATAAAGTTCCCCTGACTTCATGGTGCATTAACCCAGAAGACAGTCATCATCTAGGGCAGGGGTTCTCATCCTTTTTTCTGGTTTACCACTAATTCTAATTTAACACATTAAATGTACCACTAACCAAATGCGTCCAGGGAAAACTTATTTATGTTAATATTATAATTTGATTTTCTTACGTAGTTTGCGTACCACTCAACAGTGGCTCGCGTAACACCAGTGGTACGCGTACCATAGGCTGAGAAATGCTGATCTAGGGGTTTAAACGGCTGCGTCGACCTCCATTTACTTCAACCAGCGTCTCAGTGGCCTTCCTCTAAATCATCTACCTGATAGTTTGTAAATTTATGTATTCATACATGTTATCGAATTAATTATCTATGGATTTTTTCTAACACGTAAATCGCGATGGACGAAAAGCACACCTCTTTTTGAGTTCAGTTTTTGTTGCAGTTGGCGGGATCTAAGTAAATGCAATAGAAGAAGGAAACAGAGTTGTAATCTGGAAGCTTCAGCAGTAAGCCCCCGGGGAAATACATTACGGGTACTGAATTTAAAAAAAGACTCCTTGCAAGATGTCTGTATGGAAAATCTTAAAGGCAGGAACGTACTGGGATGTCTTATGGACTGCAAGTTTTATTAAATATCAGATATATTTTTTATACCTGGAAGACACAACTGATATCGATGAGGGGTTCAGATGGAAAACAAAGCGCACTGCGTGTCACGTTTTGATCCCACGTTTCTTAAAATATATTTAACGATGCTGAATCAAGAGCATAGATAGTGTAAATGATATTTAGAGTGGTAGAACTCTGATAAATTATCAGTACTGCACTCATTTATCATTGCATTCTGGATGACTTTTCTAGAATCATTCCAACCGATCACATCCAGAATGTCCTTTCTCTTTGTTGTTATTTCAACATTATCGTTTACAAAGAACATTTTGTTTATTTACTTACTCCATGGAGCTGAGTCCTATATTTTATGGAACCCAGAGGTTCATTACCGTGTTCACAAGACCTCCACTGGTCCCTATCCTGAGCCAGATGAATCCAGTCCATACCACCCCATACTGTTTCTCTAAGGGCCATTTTAATATTATTCTCCCACCTACGTCTAGGTCTTAGTAATGGTCTCTTTCCTCCTGGATTGCCCACCAAAACCCTGTATGCATTTCTATTTTTCTTCCATGCAAGCTACATTCCCAGCTAAACTCATCCCCCTTGACATGATCAGTCTAATTATATTTGGCAAGGAGTACAACTTATGAAGCTCTTCATTACGCAATTTTCTCCAGCCTCCTAGTTTTCTCCCTCTTTGGCCCAGATATTCTCCTCAGCACCCTGTTCTCAGACACCTTCAGTCTATGTTCCTCCCTCAGTGTCAGAGACCAAATTCCACACCCATACAAAACTACAGGTAAAGCATATTCATCGCCCAGATGACGGAGGCAGTATGACCTCTGAAACGTTGGTAAACATCGACCAGACTACACGGCGCAACAACCCAGCAGACAGAAATCTTCATACTCATCGCCCTGATGATAGAGGCAGTATGACCTCTGAAACGTTGGTAAACATCGACCAGACTACACGGCGCAACAACCCAGCAGACAGAAATCTTCATACTCATCGCCCTGATGATAGAGGCAGTATGACCTCTGAAACGTTGGTAAACATCGACCAGACTACACGGCGCAACAACCCAGCAGACAGAAATCTTCATACTCATCGCCCTGATGATAGAGGCAGTATGACCTCTGAAACGTTGGTAAACATCGACCAGACTACACGGCGCAACAACCCAGCAGACAGAAATCTTCATACTCACCGCTGTGAAAACCTCAAATCTTACAAAATTATAGTTTTGTATATTTTAATATTTACGTTTTTAGTCAGCAGAGAAGAAGGCAAAATGTTCTGAACTGAATGGTTGCATCCATTGCCGAATGCAGTCTTCTCTTAATTTCCTCATGAATCAAATTTTGATTTGTTACTTTCTTTCAGATATTCCCTCTTTTTGTACCTGAAATGCTTACTAGCTTCTCGTCGTACATTGTTCAGAAAAATTAATTTTTTAAATATAATTAAACAACACTTAAAAAGTGATTAATGCAAGTGATAAATTTTATTACTTTCTGAAATCTTATGTACAAGAAATTGCTGTTACTCTTTCATGTAACAGTTTAACGTGTCCGAGAATAAAGTTTTGCCATACTTCGGTACTGTAAATGCGTGATGTCTTTATAAGAATTTAACTTATTAAGTTGTAATTCGCAACTCGAAACCCTGTTCAGCATTTTAATAGTCGCCAGAGAATCAAACAAGACAAAAATGAAGGTGGAACTGTAATCTAACTGCAAAGAAATTTAGCCGTAGGATTGTACTGACTACAAAAATACATTTGAAAGTCTAATTTTGTTTGGTTCTATGAAGACAAAAGGAGAGGGGAAAACAAATTTCAAGCCTAGTGGAAAGAGAAGGAAAGAAAGTCGAATGAAGAAAAGTAGTAACTGTGCGTCTAGTTCGTAACACACGCAACTGGGTCAGAGTTATTCAGCAACTTCAGTGCAGTATTTTATATTCAAATTATATTCAAAGCACCAAAGTACTGCTTTCTGGCCGTGTAATATTAACAATTCCTCTTGCCGCAGTAATTAATATTTCTGTCCACCACTGACATGATTGATATACTGTAGGGAGTCTCGACTCATATCAGACCGTCATTCTAAAATAAACCTCTGAACGTAGAATTTGATTTTCCAACCATTATGCTGAATGTTATTTATAGAACATTTTCGTAGCGTATAATGATGTGTTACCTCAGAACATGCCTCATTGTTTTTGTCGGGAGGAAATAATCTCATGCTAATTTAATGACATTGTTCCAGAATAATAGATGCAAGCGATATGGGACAACCTGTGGGTGCTGTTAAATTTGTGTTGGCCATTGTGTGGACGTACTCAGTGAGGCGTTTGTGTCTTATCAGAGTCTTTGGAAAGGTTAGGTTTCAGAATAATTATGAGTGAAATCCGGACGCCGTAGGTAACTCAGTCACTTGTTACGTTAACATTATTTAAAATGTTGGATTTGAGGCTTTAAAGGCGGTGAGTCTGAAGGTGGCTGTCTGCTGGGTTGTTGCGATGCCCTGATGATGGAGGCAGCAAGGACCTCTGAAACGACGGCGAACTTATACCAGACTACATGGCGTAACAACGCAGAATAAAGCCATCTTTATTCTTTCAAATGTGCCTCTTTGATATGAACTCCTCTTATACCCAACTTGCGGATTGTAGTAGGCTACTGCTTTTTATAAATTTGTCATTTTATTTATGGAAATATAATGCCCACTTTTTCCTTCCGAATGTCCCCCGAAAAAAGAAATGAATTAAATTGTTTGTTCGTGCATGTACAGATCAATACTTGAAAACTAAGTATCAAATTTACAGTTTTGTCTAATACGTTCATAGTTGAAATAAATTGTTTTCTGGATATTATCCATCGTCCAAGGCTAAATAACATAAAAAAACCAAAACGTTTCGGAGTTAGGGATTATCTTTTTATATTGGAACCAACAGAATAGGTTTTACCTGAAGACGGAGATAAACTCCCATCTCCGAAACGTCGTAGTTTTTTTTATTGATTTTATTTAGTCTCTGACGATGGATAATATCCAGAAAACAGTTTACTTCAACAACGCACCATCGTCACAAACTTTCAGAATTGAACTACGTTCATAGTTGTTTCTCACTTATAGAAACTATTCAGTGATTTTATATTACTGATGTGTGAACTTACGAGTACTACTCAATTTTGCGATTCGAAATTTGGATGTGCATTTTATTTTAGCATATATGGCACCTACTCGTTTTCGTATGTAGTTGGCAAGATCAGAGTGTCACTAGTGAATACGGTAATACATATTCGAGTTCTTTTAACTAACTAGGCGACTACTAGCTTTTCAAGAAGGAATATACTTGATGGAGTAGAAATATGGGTCTGTGTTTTGATGCACAAAATTCTTAGTGTTTTCTTCAAAACAAATAAGTGTCTATTAAGTCATTATCATCGTCTATTCTTCGCTTTGATGAAGATTGGTTATTAAAATCCCTACTCAACTTATTGAATTTTTGTGCAGTTTGGCTGAATGGACTCAGAAATTGAACTTTTTTATGTTTACTTCTGCAAGTATTAATATTATTTGGAGCTAATTTTATGTAGTATAGCCAAATTTAGGTCCATGTTTTTGTATGTCCTTCGTAAGCCTTGTTGATTTTTTGATGGTGACAGTCAAATACTAATGCACATTAATGGTGATGTGTATAGAACTTGCGAATATTTGTGATTATCTGTGTGGTTTATAGATGGAAATTCAACATGTATTGATTGAATGAATTTGTTAATTTAACTCTGAAAATAAATAATATTATATAGAGACTGACTACTGACTGTGTGATTGGGATTCGACCCCCGACAGGGGTAGAGGCATAGAATGTTCTTTAATCCTCTACACCCCGACCAGCCCTGGGGCGAACTCAGACAGGAGGATAGGTACCGGGGTCTTTTCCCGGGGGGTGCTGTTGGCCACTCAGCCGCTTTTAGTGCCGGGGTTGAGAAGGAATATGAGCTATACTTCTCCCTCCCAAATGCCAACATTGGCATGTAACGGGATGACTTTTAATGAATAGCATTAATTGTCTTAGATAAGTAACAGTCTGTATTCTATAAAAATGTTACACCGTGCGCTAATTTGTAATTTGTTATAATGTTAATGTGAATATAAAATAATAATAATATAAAAGGTAAAAACGGTTTATATAATCGAAAATATTTAATTGTTCACACCTGTAACAAAATACTACTGTACATTTTTCAAATATATAAATTAAGTATCACATTTATATCGTTATTAACTATTTACAAAATTCAAAAATTACTTCAGAAAAATATATAAAAAGCATATGCTTATAGAGCGTTTTAGTTCCACTATTTTCAATAGAACACGTTACATTTTTGGAGTTCTAGATTTAAAATTATTATTTAGAAGTTAGCAATCATTGAATATAAGATCAAATACACATCGCGTATAGCTTAATTTATGTGTTCCTTAAACACAAATTTAGTGCACCAGTACCCATTTTACTTCTGCATAGCTTCCTTACAGCCTGAACACTTGACAGTGTCAAATACACAAACCCGTCCCTTATTCGTCCTTTTGCCCTTTTTAACTTCATTTTATTTCTTGTTTCCTTTCTTCTTTATCACTGTCTGATGTCAAGTCAATAGTTGAGAGAGTCCATGGCTGTTGATTTTACAAAACCTCGAAAGATAAACTTGCTCTTTCCCCAGCGCCGTTTAATTGTCGCAACTTTCTAAAATGGGCTACAACATAAGACGTTCATAGAGTAAAGAATGTTCCTCCGTGCAGAAATTCACTGACGTTTCAAAGCTGCTTACTGCCTCCATCATCAGGGCGTGTGCACGGCGCAGTATCCCAGAAGAGTTATCTTAATCGTCGCCGTGAAAACCCTTTACTTAGTTCAAATAATGTTTTTCATCGTTTCATAACTTTGTCCCGCCCTTGCAGTGTTAGATACATTATTACTCCTGACTAGAATTCTCAGCTGAATACACAGATTAAATTGCAGTTTAAGTGTTAAGTAAAGTGGCGCGTGGGTGTCAAAGAGAGAATTAATTTTAACAGAAAATATTTAAGACCTAGGTTACGCCACTACAATTCAGAAAAGTAGTCTGAGTGTTTGTAAAAGTAATGTGGATATTAACATACACTTATATTTTGAAGGTTGGTAACGAAGGTCATATAGAACAGGAACTTAGAAATTAGGATATTACTTGCAAATTAAAATAACATGCATATATAAGTTATGTTCATCCTATAAAAATTATTCTTTTGGACATTGTCCATAGTCGAGATCAGGGAATCTCAACCTTTTTTCCTGGCGTACCACTAATTCTAATTTAACACACTAAATGTACCACTAATCAAATTCGTCCAGGGAAACTTATTTAAGTTAATATTATCTTTTGATTTTGTTCCTTAGTTCGCGTACCGCTCAACATAGGTTGAGAAACGCTGGTCTAGATTATACAATAATAAAAAAAACATGTCGTTTCGGAAGCTGGATTCTGCTTACGTCATCAGATAAAGAATGTTAGATAAAGGACATAAAGTCTTTCTGTTGATTCACCTGGTTGAGCAGAATCCAGTTTCCTAAACGTTGTAGTTTTATATTTTTGTGATTTAGACGATGGGTAAAGTCCAAAAGAACAATGTTACATGTCAGGCTTGAGACTTCACTTACATTTATCCCCATTAGCCTGCATGTTACATAGACATATTTTAATAATATATTATGAAGTGAATAAAGATTAGGTGGCATATTACATTTTTTGCAAACATTGCCTTCAAATTTGTAATTTGGCCATAGTTGCTTCTGGCTAATATACAGACGGTAGGCCGGACTGTTAGGGTGCTGCATTGCCTGATAAAGCATAGAGGTTTTTTCCTCGTAGTGTATTTTGCTGGCCGTTTAATCCACGTAACGACGAACTGGTGTTTCTCCAGTATCAGACTGTTTAGACGTTTCTGCGCCTGCGCAGTCTATACATATTTATAAACAGCTTACAAAAATTTGTAAAAATAAAGAATTTCACGTACACTGATTTATCATCTAGTCATATCATGAAGGTAAGGCATACTTCGAGCTCCTCCAATAGTATTTTAGTATGGAATACTGAAAACTTTATGGTAATTAAGCTTTTTATGTAAGCAATTTTTATAAACATAAACTTTATACGATTTGAGGTTTTTACGACTGTGAGACCGAAGATGTTTGACTTCTGGTTTGTAGCGCCGTGTAGTCTGGTAGAAGATTAACCGACGTTTCAGAGATCCTTGCTGCGTCCATCATCAGGGCGATGATGAAGGCAGCATTGTTTAATTATTTAACGAGTTCAGATTGTTTGTTAATTTTATTATGGTTTTGGCCTTCATTCTGGCAAAGTGACAGACTAATATTAATCTAATTAGTAATGTCAAACAATTTTCACTGCTTGCACTTATAAACACGGGAACCCAATCTTGAAAAATAACTCGGAGACTATAGAATTTACACAGAATCGTCATTATGAAAACTATCTTGCTGAAAAATAATTTTACACTTTATCATAGTGCAGGCCTCTGTCGGTGATGTTACAAATTACAAAGGCGGAATTCCTTAAGGAATCATTGAAGTGACTTCTTTAATACCAGGACACTGAGTTATCCGTCATGGTATTCACAGATGGGATGATTTATTAACAAGATATACGAGAATATTTGGCTGCATTTACGATTTGGAATACTCTCAATGCGTCTGCATAAATGAGTTGAATTTATTTGTTAGTAGTGCTACGAAGCAGTCTGCATATTTGTAAACAGAACAGCACAGTTAATGTAATAGAGCATCGTTGAAACACATGCACATGTGGGAGGATTGTGAGGTCATGCATAGTTGTGTGTCTGCGTCAGGGCTTTTTGAAAATGTTGCTCACCCGGTGACACGTTCTTGTTGTAATTTCCAGCCGTCTGGTACAACTTCGAGCACCCCGCCAGGCACAGGAAACCACTGCGGAAAGAAACAAGTTGGTAGAAACATAAACTTGTTACAGAATATGCTTTATAAACAAAATGTATTACATCTTCGTAGAAAGAAACGCATGCTGCAAGTTTGATGGAAGATATTTGATTACTTAAAAATACGAGGGCATGTCAAGTCTTGTCGTTTCTAACTTCACGGAGCAGAGTCCTTCTGGAGAAGCTAATATTCCCTTAGATAATCAGGAAATTCCCCGCTTTTCATGGAACCCAAACCCGTTATCTTGTGCACGTAAGTTCGCCACTCGTTGAATATCGTTGTCTTCTGGGTTGTTGCGTCGTATAGTCTGGTAGAAGTTTACCGACGTTTTAGAGGTCCTTGCTGTCATCAAGACCTCTAAAACGCCGGCAAACTTCTACCAGACTACACAGCGCAACAACCCAGAAGACCGCCATCTTCATAATCGCCGCCATAAAAACCTCAAATCCTACATCGCCACTCGTTCTTATTCTGTTATAATCCTGTGCTAGATGAACCTAATCTGCGTTCTTTTATCATGTGTTTAAGAACAATTTTAATAATGTCTTTCGATCTACGTTTAGGTTCCACAAAATGTAACTTCTCTCCAAGTTTTCTGCTGTAATTTTGTACGAATGTTATTCTCCCATGCGTGCTAAATACATTGCCCATCTCATTCTCCTTCGTTTCATCTCCTTAATAATATCTGGTAAAGAGTTATGAACCTCCTCATTTTGAAATTTTCTGCAGCCACCTCAGCACTCTGCTTTGATCTGTCCCCTTCCTTAAACAGAAAGATTTTCCAGCGTTTCAAAGCGTGGGACCACATCAATCCTTTCTTATAAGACTCACGGGTCGCTGGGTTATAATTGACGACAATTTATCGAAACATCTTTGGCAGTGCATTAAAATGCTACCAACTTACAATCACATGCAGTTTGACAAACATGGATCCAATTATTCTGACCGAGATAGCGTTGTTAAATGTAGCATAGAGATGTGTGAATTTATTGAACACTAAGGACATAGTATATTCAGATGATATCTGACACGCCAGGGATAATTTTGCGGAAGCTGTCCACTTGTCATGGGTGCCTTACCTCTAGTGTGAACTTTGTGACAGGTGGCAGCACCTCGAGTACCCACACGTGCCTCGTGTCGCTTATCAGACGAACAACACTCTCCCAAAGGTCATGGTCAAATAAGAGCATGTCGCACGTAAAATATGTCAAGGTCTCAGGCCATGGACTTCTTTGTTGCAGCTGGGTAAGATGGTTTTAGAATCGGATAGGTACAGACCGAGTTCCTTCTTAAAATCCTATTAGTTATCTATATCTGTCCGTTCCCGACACTGACCGCTTTTCGTGAATTTCTTTAAAGACAATATTTCATTACAACTTGCTTCTGTCTTAGTTAAATTTAATTCACTCTGTTCAACAATACAAACACGGCGTTTTTGGAAGATTATTAACAGGGACAGCACTATGAACTATTTCGTGATGATAAATATTAAAAAAGTGGAAATATTTTGAAGAAAGTTTTTATGAAAAAAGTACATAAGACGATATTTTAGTATATTATGCGTGTGAATTTTTATGATGGAATGTGATAAACACGTTTTCTAATATTAAAAATCTGATAATATGCATTGTCTTATTTTCTGAAGTGCACCAGACCAACAGATAATCATTTTAATGTTTTAATTAGAGAAGCGTGTGTATAAACTTATAGGCCTATAAAACGACATGAAAACTAAGGAAGCGATAAATTCTTAATTCAACTAGGCCTATCTATATCAAATGATTAAAATTAAAATAGAAATAATAAATATAGATGAGGTTAAAAAATAATTACAGGTGAGAAATAGGCTCGATTCTGACCATAACCAACCAATTATTTCTTTGTCTTCTATCGATTAGTTTAAAACCTCACGCTTGTCTGTAGTAGGAAGTTATTTCTGCATGCAAAAATGGCGGCTAATTGTTTCCATGTAAGTTGGTATTTCTGTACTGGCACCACCATGTACGTAGTAAGTAGCAGGATTACAGAAACGCGTGACATTATCTGAACGATTATTCATAATGAACGTGTGTTGAGTAAATTTATAAACTCTATAAACATATGTATAAATGGTTTCTGCTCTTGTAGAGAAATTTCAGTTACTTTGTCACGTTCAGATATCAATAAATTATTTTTCATGCTGTTATTATATAGTAAAACGTGCATCTATTTAGTATATCATGGGAGGTTTTAGCTGGAGGTAATGTAAAGTTAGATCATACCTACTTTAATACATATATTCATATGTCGCCGAAGTTATGAATGAATGGAGTTCTACGCCCTCTTCACACCCCCTCTTTTGCAGGGGTTATTTCCTTTTTAACATTCTACCGGTGTGTATATCGGAGATAAAAATATGTAAATTTCATAATAATATTTAAAACATCAACTACTACCCATTTCCAAATACGCCTGAAGCTGAGATAGTGTCGTTAAACAATCTAACTCTTCCTGTAAACCTTCACAGGTTTAAAGTACTGAAAGGTCGAAAATAAACTTACGTTTGCGTGCCAATTGTATAGAAACATGTAACGGATTTTAATATGGAGTTTGCATTTATTATATCGAAAAATAGTTGGCGTCTTAATTATTATTAGAAAATGTATATAATGAACTCAGTAGAGTGTTTGTATAGTTTCTGAAAACAATTAACAAATTTGCTTCTAATTTTTTACTTAGAAGTTTGCATCAAAAATTTAAAGAAAACTGAATTTTGGTTCCTTCCCGTTCAATTTAACGCTAGTCTACTTCACATGAGCGCAAATAAAATTTTAATTTTTTTGAAGTCACAAAGTAATGGTTTCATTACGTAACATATCTCTCTCATGGAACTCTATTGCCTTTATTTTGTATAATTTTTGTTATGGTAAACATTTAACGAAGTAAGGAAAAAAGTAAATCTAATTTCTGATTCTTTGTAGTCCTGTTGTGTGACTAAATTTGAAACAATCGGTTTGTAACAGTAGTATTGCATCTGTTCATTGTATCTGCAACAATAATTTCTCACCCGAAGTATCTCCATTGTCCTAAACATTTCCACTGTTATATAATTTTGACTACATCTTAGTGTCATCTGTTGAACCGTGGTTACCATAACTACATTGTAAGATACATCGCATGCCCATTTCTTTAGTCCCATTCTTTTAGATTGTTTTACATGCTGGAGGAAAATTCTATAACTGAAGTTCATTTTTAAATACAATGCGTGCTTCGTGTAACGTGTGGAAAATTATAAAATATTACAAAAAATATAGGCATTTGCAGATCGTCTCTCTGCAAGCGAGTGAAGTGAAAGCGTTATTTATGTACATTAGCGTGCTGGTGCTGTACTTTGAGACGACTTTGAAGTTGTGCACACTTCTTTTGTAGCCTGATCTCTGTCCCTCACCTGAGAAGGCTCAACTGCACCAGCTGACCTGCTGACCTCATACTATTACATTCAAGACTAGTTTGAGTGACGCTGGTAGGTCAATTCGCTGCTGCTCCCTTTGTCACTGACCCTCGTGATTGATCCCTGAAACCTGAGGGACGGACCGTCTACGTCCGATACAAACCCCACACTGAGCATTCGCACTGTGTGCCTCCTAAGAGACCCAAGTAATTAGGGGAGGGGTGGCAGCACCCCCACTGCCTTGTGTTGGCACATCGCCGTACCGTGAACGGCTCTGCGCCATCTCCGTCGCGACGCTACGCCAGTATGACGTCAGATGACGCCTGCCAGTGTAAATTTGCACTCAACTCAACCTCACAAAAGAAATGCATTTTATAGGGAATTCAAAAGGGCTATTGTGTTGGGCCAGAATAAAATTTGTTACGCAGGTTACTGTCACATGCCCCAGGGAATTTTCATTATGAAGGCCGCTAGAGACGGAAGTTTTGCTGTGTGTAGGTCAGGGGTCACCAACCCCACTTGGCAAAGTGCCGTCAGCGTAGTATAGATTTATGGCCACACGTAACTTTCCATACCATTTAAATCCAAGGGTATTCGTTCGTTGCCGTTTTTGTAGCTGGCTGTATTATCCGTATATTAACTGTTGTGCTTATGAGTCACTATCTTAGCAAGAGAAATAAGTGATCAAACTGTAGTGCTTGAATCATTTGTCCTATTTCAATTTTACTCATAGCTTTCTCATAAAGAGAGACATTAAAGCAGTCCATTGGTTGAGTACAAGCTGAATATAAAGTATGTTTTGTTTTGGCGTTATTATAAGTTATACAATGTTGCTTTGCCTTAATGTGTCGAAGATTGTTAGGAATTTTCAAGTATACTCGTATCTTGTGTTCATAAACTGCGGACAGATAGACAATATTTATCCTTATTTTGTGGTTGTCTGATGTCGCTTCTGCATTTATAGGGCCCTGTTTCTTTTTCAGTGCTTGAAGAGACGGTGATATATTGTTTAATAATGACTTGCAATTAAAATAGAATGGAAAGTGTAACGTAAGATACAGAGCATCGTTTTAGTTGCAACAAAACATGGACAGTTCTCTGTGTTATGAGTTGCTCGAGGGCTAGAATAGGTGGCATTATGTATGTCAGTTCTTCCGTATCAAAATTGGTTAGCACTATTGCTTTGTAGTCAGTAGGTCCTAGGTGAGATTCTTAGACCGGTGGTTTGCAGTCTTGACTGAAATTTTAAATTAGTTTCCTCAACC
>NW_019059680.1:1899854-1915472 GCF_000696155.1 Zootermopsis nevadensis
TGTTTCCTTCTGTCTCCTTCGGAATTAAGAAATTCTATTCAGAATATAATAACATTTGATTTATTTAAGCATAAACGGTGTCTTATCTTTAGTAAAAACAAACTTACCATGAATAAAACATAATACATCAAACTGAATTTGTAAACGGGTTTTACTTCGTAGTACTGCGTGATAGCTTATTTTGCATATAATTTCTGCAGTAGCTCGACGGTGAGAAAACATTAGCGTAAAAGAGTGTCTAATGTATCATTCGACTTTCTTAAATAGCCTTTGAACTTATCAGGATGAACTCTTGCATCTCTATGAGATTGTAGAACCCCCCAGAAGTGTCTTTGTTTACTGAGCCCATGAACACATTTCCATTTCCTTGGTTTGTTCTTCAGTTTCAAAGAAATGTCTCCTAATTATAACAAATTTCTAGAGAATGTTGTTAATATCACGTAGTGTCTTCGTAATAAGTAGTAAGCTCAGAGAAATGCTGTCTTCGATTTGAACATGGCACAAGCAAAGCACGACACGCCGAGCCAGGCGCGGTCTGTGAGGTCGATGTTGCTGTTAGGTAATTAATATTTCTTATTAAGCCTAAACATGGTATTCTTACACATCGGATAGCAATATACAGTATGTCCACAAAGTTCCTTCGGGGTTTTGAAAAATTGTGGCGCGCAAACAAATTGAGCTAGCCACATGCGTTTGCTGCATATTACAGTGAAACTCTGGAAGTTTTTTTACAGACCTCAGTAGACCTCGATGTGGGCTCCTTGGTAGCACAGAGAACGTCCAGACGATATTCGAGCTCTTGCCATGTTCTGTGGAGCATGTCCGCTGGAATGGCCGAGATCGCATTCCTGATACGGGTCTTCAGGTCATCAAGTCCGTTAACTCGTGTTGGGAACACATTGCTCTTGACATAACCCCACAGGAAAAAATCCATTGGTGTTATGTCTGGTGAACGTTTCTATTTATAAAGGAGGAGATCGATCCGTAGTTGGGAATTATAGACCAGTCAGTTTAACCTCAGTGGTTTGCAAGTAAATGGAGCGCGTTATAGCAGGTTATCTAAGGCAAGTCTGGGAAAGGAGTGAGTGGTTATATGAGGGTCAACATGGGTTTAGACCAGGGTACTCATGCGAAAGTCAAGTAGTCACAGTTTGTCAAGATGTTACTGATTCACTGGACGAGGGAATCAGGACTGATGCGGTTATAATAGATTTCTCAAAGGCATTCGATTTAGTCCCACACGATAGGCTGATTACAAAAATTGCTGCAACCGGTGTGGACTTGAGGGTAGTGTTATGGGTAAAGGAATTTCTCTTAGGACGCTCGCAAAGAGTAAGAGTGGACGGGCAACTATCTCATGAAGTTAGGGTAACGTCAGGAGTGCCGCAAGGGAGCGTGTTAGGTCCCTTACTATTCCTCGCTTATGTTAATGATATTTGGAAAAACATTGATTCAAATATACGGCTTCTCGCTGATGATTGTATAATATACAGGAAAATAATGGATAGTAGTGACATTGATAAGTTACAGACAGATATGAATAGATTATGGGAATGGGCGGTAGAAAATGAAATAAAGATAAATCCAGGTAAAAGTAAAGCAGTCAGCTTCAATAGAGCTAGGGTGAAGGATAGGCTGAGGTACTTTTTTTGGGGGGGGGGATCAATTAATTTCAGAGGCAATAGCTTTAAGTACTTAGGAATACTTATTCGCAGCGATTTGAGCTTGGCAGATCATGTAAATTACACACTAACTAAAGCATGGAAGGCTCTCCATTTTGTAATGCGTATACTCAAAAAGGGAAATAACAATACGAAACGTTTAGCTTATATGTCTCTAGTGAGACCGATACTTGAATATGGAGCTGTGTGTTGGGACCCATACAGGGAAGGGCAGGTAAGATCCCTAAACCGGGTGCAGAAGAGAGCAGCTAAATTTGCAAATTACACGAACGAATCTGGTTGGGAAACATTGGCACAGCGTAGATTGATAGCCCGAATGTGCGCCTTTTTCAAAGCATACATGGGGGACCGGGCTTGGAAAACGATAGGGGATAGATTACTAAAACCATGCTACCTGGGCAAGGACGATTATAGTCGCAAAATTAGGACTAGGAAACAAAGAACGGGTGTTGGCAAATATTCCTTTGTAAATAGGACCATAAGAAGCTGGAACCAATTACCTCGAGGCGTGCTAGAGTCTTTCCCCTGTAAATTAAGCACCTTTAGAAAGATGTTCAAAAAAGTAGTTACAAGCAAGGGGTTATTAAGAGGGGATTAGATGGTGATAAGGGAAGTGTCTTATTCTCCAAGTGATGAAGGGCTGTAGTTCTTTGGGATAAAAGTTTCATGTACTGAGGTCTGACTTTATATTCTACTCTAAAGTATTGTGATTAATTAATGGATATGTGTTTTTGAAATATGTGTGTGTTTTTGTATTGTGTTTATGTGTGTCCGTGTAAGGTGGAATGTTTTTGTATGAGTGGATGTCCAGTTATGTGTGTAGGGTGTTCTATGGAGTGTTCTTGTTTATATTATATGTATTTTGTTGTAATTGTGTAGTGTAAGGACCACTGCCATCGGGTGCAAACCCAATTGCAGTAAATAAATAATAATAATAACTAACATTCTTGTATTTTCGTCAATGCCATCACAAAGTCGACAATCTCATTCAGGATTCATGGAACAAATTACGTCCGTACAAAACAGTATACGGAACTTTGTCGAAATATGTTATCAGTATGATTCTGAATATAAGGTCAACATTAATATTTATGTTCATATGTTCGTTTCTATTCTATTTCCATCTATGTCATGAAGTTATTAATAGCACGTTATTGTAGCCTGGATGTCACATCAGCTCATATCTGGAGAGAAAGTTATGCTACGCTGTTTATTGTACTTTCTGTCCGATATCATTTTGTGGCTGAACCCAAAGTCGCTGCCGAGTGCCTAGCGCTCATGCTTCATATCCGTGAGGTTCTGGGCTCAAATCTCGGCAGGAAGACTGGCTAGTCAGGCTGACTGGTTTCCCTAGGTCCTTCTAGGCAAATTCTGGGATAGTAGCCTACCTTAAGAAACCACGGTTCACTTCTTCCACATCCTTTCATTAATCATCTTATCATTCTAAGGGGTCCGCAGTGGCCGCTTGGTCGCTGGGACCGTGGGTTCGAATCCCACTCAAGCCATTGATGTTTGTCCGCGTTTCTCTGTGTTGTGCTGTCCTGTGTACAGGCAGAGGCCTTACGACGGGCCGATCCCTCGTCCAAGGAGTCCTACCGAATGTCCATAGATCAAACCAACGAAAAGTGGGGACCCGCAATGCTCAGGCACTTGAAGAACGGGTCGTTCCCAGTATCCCAGTATCATTCTACTCCATACATTCTGAAATACTTAGAGCTTCGTTAAATAAACCACAAATAAACAAAATAATATTGACTGGATAAAGATGCATCTAAATGTTTGGAACTGATACAACAGTTTCAAGTGTATACACTAATTTAATTTTATCATCGGGTAGTCAGTCTATCTTTAAAATCAGAATACGCCTGTGAGAAATTACACTGTCTCGTTGTTTAAGAGTGTTACTTAATAACAATTTAATTTGGGGCGGCCTGGGTTCGATTCACTTTTTGTTTATTGAGTGTTTATCACTGCCATGTCCGAAATAAATCTTTAACCATCTCACTTTGCTAAAACATTGCTGTCTATTGAACCTTCCGCAAGATTAAGGCTGGCAGAAGCACTCCTTACATTACTGAGTTTAAGAATAATTTGTCTGCAATTTGTTTCCAGCCTACATTATTCCTATATGTCTAAGTGGAAATGCGATGCTGGCTTCTTAATACTCATCTTATGACTTTGTTCTACCAGGGCAGCATCGTGGTGTACACCAGTGTCCCGCATTCTCTTTTTATCCGTGGCACACCCTATTTGTTATACAAACATGACGGAATACCACAGAATGTCGCCTCACGAAAAGGGGGTACGAACTATACATGGCCATAAATGTATAACGACATATAAATTCCGGCCCTTTTAGATTGTAGACATATGACATCAAAACACAACCCGTGTTGAATAAGACTGTCGATGATGAACCTGTGTGTGTATATTATGAATTTTAATTACGGGAAATGCGATATTGCTTTGTAACTATAACGTACGAAAGGCTACACTTTTTACAAAAATTCGTGGCACACTGGTTGCGCAACACTGGTCTACACTACAAAATGGAATGGACTGCCCAAGATGAGTGGATTAGAAAGCTGAAGTTTATTAAACTCAACCTTGCAATATGGACAGGAGTGGAATGGGAATGTTGCACGCAATGGAGTTGATTAAGCCTGACCTAAATATCAGCTTCTCCTTCTCCTTCTTTCGTACGTCACATCTTTCTTCCCATTTAATTTATTAAATATAGAAAAAATACAAAGAAGCATGCACGTGAGTGGAGGTTAAATTACTTTCTGATTACCGAAACGGAAACGTATTACATTCCTGGCTCTGCTCGTAGACTTTCACAAGATTACACGGCACACCATTGAGAGTGAGAATACATTTATTTTAGTCAAATATTTGGTTATCCGAGTTTCTCTCATTCTTCTTATTCTTCTTCTGGCTTCATTCTCATCTTACGGACTGGTTTTCTGCCTGTTCATTCTGTTAAAATGATGTAAGTATTTTTCTATATTCCGTACTTAAGAATTTATCAGGCTATCGGAATTTTACATATCATGAACGTCCAGCCAGCGAGGGTTTAGACACAAACAATGTTGATACCTTGCAAACACACATGAGTATGAAGTACACATATTAAGATCATTGATTCTTTAGGATTAAAATATCTTAAATAGCTGAAAAATAAGATTAGGAGTTAAAACTAGGCGTCTACAATAATAAAAAAATCACGTCTGTATTACCCAAGTCCTGTCAAAGAGATGCTGAAATTTTTTAGTCGCTGTCAGAAAAGTACTAAAAAATGAGCATTGTCAGTGTGGAATACGGAATGAGAGAGTCGAGAGTCTAGAGTCGAGATTGAGACGGCAATCGAAAATCACGTAGTCGTACTTGAATCGTGACCAGTCGCTACACAGGCAAAATGAACTACGAATTGACCGCTGGGGCTTAAAGAGAGAGAATCCGTGTGTAGCATTTCAACGTGCTACGACCCACACTGTAGCATCTGGAAGAAAACCATGTCTGCGTTTGGTTTTCAGGGAAAGGGGTGACGATGTATTGTGGTCAGCAAAGCTACCTTTGCTAAATTTGTTTTGTATAGCAGCTGGTTCCTTCTCAATGACTTCACTTTATCCCGCTTTATACTATAGGCCTCCTTATGCGTGCTGAGCTAATTTTAATTTTTTTATTTATCCTTATTTTAGATTTTGTGTTACTTCAGGCGAGCTTCTAACGGCCTACCTTTTTATTCTACATAAATTCGTATACACCAAGAAGGAGTAACGTACATACATTGTGTTTTTTTTTGAGTCCTATTTTTGAGTATGGTTCTTATAAGTGCATTATGCAGAGCTTATAGGATTTGAGATTTTCAGCGGTGAGTCTGAAGATTGCTGACTTCTAGGTTGTTGCGCCGTATAGTGTGGTAGATGTCCACCAACGATTCATAGCCCTGATGACGGAGGCAGTATGACCTATGAAACGTTGGTTGACATCGACCAGACTACACGGCGCAACAACCCAGAGGACAGCAATGTTTGTTGAGCTTGTTTCCTCTTTCATCTGGACGTGATGTGTTTTTTTCTTCTGTTCGTTTAAATTTTTCTGAAACACTCTTTACGCAAGGCATAACCACTGATTAAATATCTGGTCGACATTTTCTTCCAACTGTTGAATGAACAAATTGTTTGGGTCAGTCGTTTAGCCATAAATCATGCTAAAGTTCCGTTTCTCTTCGTCGAATTCCATTTATCTTGGCAGACAGCGAGATCTGTGTTGTATAGATTCTGGACTGTTCCTTGTTTCACATGCAGCGGATGATGGGAATAAAAACGCAGACGTCGTTTGCTGTGAGGGTGGGTTTTTGCGAACTTGAGTATGCAGTAGGCAGTGTTGCCTCTTCTTATTATGAAGATAAACAAAATAAATCAGGAGAATATTTTCCATTTATTTTTACACCGTAAACTGGATACACGAACTAAGATTGTCAAGGTTGTTATGTGATTTTTGGGATTGCAGCCATGTGGCCAAATCAAAGATCTGTGGTCGACGTATCTCAGCCATATTAAAAGAGTGTGGCGTAATTTCTTATTACCACTTTTAGTTTTTTTCTTTCACTGTGGCTACGAACTTAGCTAAGTCCTTTCAAACTTCACAACTACTTTGCCCGGAATTGTAATTTCCTCGGAATCATGTCTTTTGTTAGGTGGTAAACCAAGGAGCGCAATGGTAATTAGGAGTTCATTCAATATTCACTTCACAACATCATTTTCACGGACCGAGGCATTATCCACATCGTCTTAGAAGCTCATAAATAGAATTTTACTTAAAGTTGAGAGACAAGCAGTCCGCCGTGTGGTATTGTGGCAAGTCCTTGTGTTTCTGGTACCACACTCTGTCGACTAATTCTGAGTAGTACAAACTTTTACAACATAGAAGTTGGCTGTTTTAATTTAATGGCTCTGCACAGATCATTTGTGCTTGAAATTAGATCCTTCACAGTTGTTTCTCAAAACTTCCTAACAAGCTGGGAGTTTGCTTTGTACATCGGTTAAGTTAATGCGTCAATGGAAATTCTTTTCCTTAAAAGTCAGTATAAATATCAAAGTTATGGTGTTTTAACTTCCTTTCATCGACAGTTCCAACAAGACGAGTGATTTTTATATAAAAGTAACGGGAGTTTCTTTTATTCTGGTATTCAATTGATTAGCTGTCATTATACTGGCAAAAGTATCATGATTGGAGGCGTTGGTATTTACAAGAGAAACAACAAAACATAGTCGTGAGCTCCATAAGACTCCCTCTACCGCGAGTATCAAGAGAGGCCTATTACCTTTAGTGACAGTCATTCCTGGTTATCTGTGGGTCAGCTTCTGTTAGCGTAGTGTTCCAAAGGACACGTGGTTTATCCCAACTGTCGCTACCAGCGTTAAATAAAAATAATAAAATCCTGTCGGTAGAATGACGACCAACCATCTGAAGACAGTAGTAGATTAAACTCTTGAAATGTTCTGTAGGTTCATCATATACACTGTAAAGATATCACAATTCTGTGTAGCAACAGTCATCATACGGAACTGAACTACTAGTATAATTATTCAAGAATCTGTTGTCCCAGTTAAATTTACTGCAACCATCGTATATCCATGAGCAAAATTGAAATTTTAGAAGAATTTTGCACCCATTCGTCACTCATAGCCTCTTTTATCAGGACAGTGGCTGTAATTCTATCCCACCGCGTGTTGGTTTATTTATATTATTAATCTATTTAAAATTTACGCTCACTGAAATGTAATACCATAAGTACAATAAAGAATATTCTGCAGAATTTTGGACTGCCATTGGACAATGAACATAACAGAAAGAACATCCGACCCTAAATTTTCCGAAAGTTTCCGAATGGAGACAAAGCGGATAATTGGCATGCAGTTTCATTATAGCACTACCATTTCCACATAGAATCCCCCTTTCCCATACTGGATTTCCAACAATCATGCGGTTACAGAAAATGATTAACACTTATACATCTACAGAGATAATTGTTCTGCACATGAGCAAAATATATAACTACACGTAATGTTACAATATATGAACAAAGCGTACTCAACCGTGCAAGCATGTACACCCACACAGCCTTGCTACATAGACACTGTTCCTGAAAATTACATTAGCGTCACGAGTACTTAAACCTTTTTACAACCTCATTACACTCTTATGTAATACGCAAGTGAGGAAATGAAGTCATTCCGCTGTTAAATAAACGTAACTGTTCCATAACACTGTTGACCTAACCACAACCTGGAAATGTAGTTGGAATTAAATGGCTGATTTGTGTACTCGCGTTAATGTCAAGCTTTGAATAGAAGCTTTTATTTCGTTATTGTAAGAAGCACTTTAGCCATTTGAAAACAGGCGGCTTTCATTACTAATGGGGATAAGATATGCATGTACAGAATAAACTAAAAGTATGGACACACAAGATAGGCCTAGTGAAAATGCACGTCAACTTATTCTTATTTTAGATGCAAAAAAACTTTTTTAAAATTCATTTAAAATTAAAGATAACGATAGTTTTAGTAATGAAATTTAACATTTTCTTGGTCAATTAGTTTTTTTCTAAAGTACATTTCAGCTTAGTATCAAGATAGGAATGTGTTTCAGAAAAACCGTATGAGCATTCTAGAGAAATATTTTCCTCTAACTACGATAAGTAGGAAACGTAAGAATTCAGGATTTGACTACTACAGACCTAGTTCTGGAGAAGTTTATTTTCCTGTAATATCGCAAATGTTAAAATTTCGAATTGGTCTACTCCAGTTTTGATAATTATCAATAATGAATACCACAGCACATTATAGTGTGCTGTGGTATTCATTATTAATAACTGTGTGATAAAGTTACTTTCTGTTCCACATTATATCACATCCTGTCTGTATCACAGCGCCGCAACAATAATTTTGTCTGTAGAACTAAATTACCTAAAAAACACAGACTGGACACAAAAACACTAGAGCACTTGAAGTTATAAAACAAGAAATACCGATTTTGTATGGTATAGTAAAGTATGGTTCAGCATAAGCGTACAAATATTTCGTTCTTTACCTTGAATTCAGGCAAATATTTCAGTTTGTATCCTATTTTTTCTTAAGTAGAGTAATTAGGTTTATGTGTCCCCCCTGTTAATATTTAACCCAATATGTACGTCACGCTATAGAAGGCTACCCCAAGTCCGTACTTTGCGAATTTGTGAGAAGGGGCGACGATTAATAAAGGGTCTTAAGGGATGTACGGTAGTGGTCGAGAAACATGAAACTTATGTTTAGGTAGTATTTTTATAAAATATATAGCAACAACATAACGGCCATATGACAATTTTATTATATCGCAGTTTGACAGCAATAATTACTAGACCAGTGAAGCTAAACATAATAAATTTGATGTG
The DNA here is from genome assembly GCF_000696155.1 of Zootermopsis nevadensis. The sequence continues at coordinate 1,908,975 of NW_019059680.1, forward strand.
AAAGAACATCGTAAGCAAACCTAAAATTGATGTATGAAATATTATTGTTAATTAACAGTTACCATCATGACGACGATGAGAATATTTGAGTTTGTGTCTGACAAATATAACGTTGTTAAGATCTATGCTACTTAAGTAAAGATTCATTTCCAACTGTTAGTGGAAACAGTTGCATTAATATCACTATATAACACGAATCAGGCAAAGAGGCTAACTGTGTTACCGATCAAGTGAATATACATATTTTCGGGCAACAACATTGTGGTTCAAATATGTAGGATTCTGTATATAATATAATATGAGATATATTTCAGGATATATTTTCCGTTGCTTGCTTGAAAAATTAGGGCTATATACGCTCAGTGCTTCCCAAAGCAAGAACTTGAGATTAGTTAGCATGATGAAAGTAGACTGAGTTCGAATTCAGAGATTTCGTAACGTGCAAAAATTTAATATAGCGGCAGTTTCCTAGCGCCGTTTAGCTGCTGCACATTACCGACGAGAGAGTGAGCGAGTGGCGGGTTGCCTATGAAGGAGTGTTCAGGCGATGCCGTTAGTCATGTGACACCCACCGCCAACCGTTCTTAACGCGTGCTGAAAATTTCAAAATATGTTGCGAAACGTTTCTGAATTGAATTTGCTTTCTCTGTAGTTTTGAGCAGCACGTCACAAAAATCTGACATTCCGGTTACATGTGTCGCGGTTTGAGGAATGTGAGGAATGTTTTTGGCTTAAAGGAACGCATGTGCAGATTACAAATGAAAGAAGTTGGAATAAAGGGAAAGCTGAAACGCTGAAGGCACCAAAATATAAAGAGACAAGTGAACGTTGAAATTCTGCTTGACTTTTCTTTCCCAGTTTGTACTCTCAAAATAGCCATTGTTTTTGTGATAAAATTAGGCACATCTAACCGTAGAATACAGAATCGTAGATAACGTACAATTATTTTTACCTATTCAACGAGCATAAAACAAGGAGAAAGATTTTACATTTCTAGGCAAAATATTTTGCTGCAGACTGTCAAACACACACAGTCCAATCAACCCAAAGCATCTGTTTTGTTAAATAACGTACAAATTGTCTCTGAATAGTTTCTGAGTTTTGATATAGCCTGTACAATGGATAGCTGCAGGATTTATTTTCAGTTTACAAGCTGAAAATTGAGACACTTAAGGAAAGTGAGTGAGGTCGGTGTTACGTAAGCCCTGTCGCCCACTGTGGAACGAGAAACTGAGTGTCCTATTCCGCCTCGTTTAATACAACATTACTATCTGCTCTCTATGAATGAATCAGCTGATTTTATAAGAATTGTAGGACCCACCCACATTAATCATCAAGTCTACTAATAACTTATTTTACTACTAAAAGTAGCCTGTTAAGAGTTTGTGGAAAATCTATAATAGTATTTAAAATACATTTTTATTGAAATTAAAAAGAGCAGTATATAAGAATAAATAATTCCTCATATGTTTAATTACGAACACTGCAATGCCTTAACACGTAAACATATGCTTTGTTGCGTTGTACAGAACTACATGCACATAGCAGGCCATGGACTAGTCTTGTTTCAAATGCGATGTTTCCACAATGCAGCTCATACAGACTGTGTTGAAAAATATCTTTACTTATCTTAAAGAATATAGAGTATTTTCACGTACCGCAGTTTCTCATTGTATATCGTGGTCACAGTAAATCTCCTGTGTCATACTACTTAAAAGTTGTAAAAAAATGAAAATAAACGACTCCCTTAAAAGCATTACCATTACAACGGTTGTAATATTATCCCATAAAACCCAAAATCCCTTAAGAGCAAATAATCACCATACAACGGCAGTGGAAATAACAACACACATATTCATGAGTGTTATCACGCAAGGCCAAAAATTTCTTAACAGCAGCTACTGATCAACAACGAACCAAGCAAACAATATTGCGTATTAAGTAGATAAGAAAATTTAGTCTGCTATTTATAGAACACTGCACGACTTTTTAATTTACGCTTGGTAATCCATCATAATGATTAGCGCATCCGATCTCTACTTCCAGCCACAGGAGCCAGTCTTCAGGAAGGATACATAACGAAAGAAGATCAGGATTAATGGATCCAATGAATATGCAGACATTTAAGTTATATAAAAATTGACATGTTCCAGGGAGACTAAACAGAACAAAATAATCTTAAAACATAGTTCATTGCATAAAAATAGCAAATTTGTAGATATTCTTGCACTAAACACGAACTATGTGATACTGGATCATAATAATAGTAATAACAGACGGTAAGAGACACTATGTTCCTCAGAAACGTCGGTATCCTCCTATAATTCAACACGTCGTTACAATCAATAAGATCACCATCGTCTTCATCGCCGTGAAAACCGAAATTCCACCTAGAACTCCTTATATTTATCTTCAGTAATTTAAGCCCTTCTGCCGATTGTCTGAAAAAAATGTTTCTTATAATTCTCAGTGTAAACAGCGCTTATTTCCTTAAACACAGTTACCAAATTGATCTTCGTAATGGTAAGGGTTTGTGTTTCCTTTGCGGTACGAATTGGCTTATTAAATAATACCGGAGTGTTCGCAGTGCTATTGCAGCTAGCCATCCTGGCGACCTAGGCGACTGTGGCAACACGAGAAACTATGCCGATCTTGGCGATCTGACCACTACAGTGTCCGTGGCAATCAGTGCAGACCATGGTGACGTGGCGACCTTGATGTTAAAATGTCGCATTGTCAACCTTAGCTACGTGTGAGACTCAAGCGAATTGTTACAATTGTTAGACATGGCGTTCGGAGTCTTCTGTTAGCTGTATTTACGTTTCGGAGTCGCTTGACGCCTGGTTTCGACCTTCGTGTCAAATGTCATCTCGAGGTTCGTCTGCGGCGTGTTTTTGCGGTGTCGCGTCTGTTTTTCTTTTAAGGGTGAAATTTGAAATTTGGAGTCTTCACACGCTCGGCGTCAGTTTTCCGTCGCCGTCCCTATGCTAGTCTACGCGAAGTGTCGGTATATTTGTTCTCGAGCTACATGCGAACAAACTCATAACACAATTTCAACTTAAAAGTAAGGTTTTTTAGGCGAGCTTTGACTTTGAAGGGTTAATAAGGCATATTGGCATATTACAAAATTAAGTTAAATTATATTGTCGTTATGTTGCATTAAATGATAACTATTTCTTGGAATGAGGAAAATCTTGCATGAATTGTAGTTACTATTGCTGTTTCTTTAATGATTTTGTTTCCGGTTGTTTTAATATGGATGAAGCTACTATTGTTGTTGTACATATATATTTTTTGGGGGGACTGTAGTATCACAGTTTGCAATTATGTGCCCTCATGGATTCATAAATTTACAGCATGGAATGCTTTAGGCAGGTATACGATTTTTTTTGTTCTGCTTATGGTGAGTCGTACATGTGGGGGTTCTTTTCCTTTTGTTTGCGGTATTACAAGCTGCAGTTTTGCTCTCATGGATGATACAAAGGCAAGGCGTAAATGCGGTTTTCTGGTTGTGATGTACATTCGTGAGTTCTCATTTGGCGAAACGCACGTGTGAGTGTTAAGTTTTTTGGTGTTCGTTTGCAGTCTTTTTTTTGGTGGGGGGTGATATGTCGGAGTGGATCTTAGACAAATAGGATGTGACGTTAAGGACTAGATTTATTATTATTATTATTTTTATTATTATTATTATTATTATGATTTATTTACTGCAATTGGGTTTGCACCCGGTGGCAGTGGTCCTTACACTACATAATTACAACAAAATACATATAATATAAACAAGTACACTCCATAGAACACCCTACACACATAACTGGACATCCACCCCTACAAAAACATTCCACCTTACACATAATACAAAAACACACATCCATTAATTAATCACAATACTTTAGAGTAGAATATAAAGTCAGACCTCAGTACATGAAACGTTTAACCCAAAGAACTACAGCCCTTCATCACTTGGAGACTAAGACACTTCACTTCCCGTATCACCATCTAATCCCCACTTAATGACCCTTTGGTTGTAACTACTTTTTTGAACATCTTTATAAAGGTGCCTAATTTACAGGGGAAAGACTCTAGCACGCCTGGAGGTAATTGGTTCCAGCTTCTTATGGTCCTATTTAAATCGGTTCAAAGTTATTACCGGAGATACACGTGTGATTCCACCGTGACCTTCATACTGAATTTAATGAAAAACTGAAATTGATTAAAATGTAATTATTAGGTACAGGACACGTCTATTAATATGACACTGTTACTTCAGGGGACACCTTTACGAATTTGGAAGTACATAACCCCACTTTTGTAAGGTACTGCAATAAACAAGCAGCCATACTTATCCTTTGTGCTTACAAGAACTTAGCTGTATTATGATTAGGCAGGCATTTCCTGAAACCAGGTATTTATGAGATCTAGATCAGTAGAGAACTGTGCTTTGCTGTAGGAACGGAGCTACTGGCATGTTATAAGAAAGGGGACGAACAAAAGATCAGATAATGGTCGCAGTGCAAGGGTCGCTTTGACACCCGTCCCATTTAAAAAAAACACCTGGACACATATTCCGTCATTAAGTTCGTAATAAATTTAATAATCTTTAAATTGATTCAGACAGTATTAATGTGAATTCACATATGCCCCACATGTATGGAAAGCAAAGTATCTATTATGAACTTAGGAGTCCTATCATTACGGCTGTCCAACAGTGATCCTGAATACTAAGTTATATTTCAGTGCCATGATTGTGATAATCACTGACTACTTACTAAGTGGTTGGATAGTACAGCGTATCCAGGGGGTGGCAGAACAATAGCACACTGCAAAACTATTCCCCCTGAGATCACTCGTTTCGATATGAAGAAACGTCTACCTGCACAGCAACAGCAGCACGGCCTCGGGTCGCCAAGAAATCGATATCCGAGTAGCTTAAACACAAACTCTGGAACCTTGAACAAGATATCTCGCCCAGCACCTTGTAGCCTTTACTGGAGGGTGAAACTGGGTCATCTGCAATATAACTCTTTTTGCGGGTCGTTCTTAATGTAAATACCAAGGGGTTTCACCTTTCTATTCCGGAATCAAAACCGGATTATATCAAGTGATCAGTTTTACGGACCTTTGATACCCGTATAAAATATTTAAAATGCAATAAAACTCGAAACTATATTTTTTAAAAGCAATATAAATTACAACTTAAAGAATAGTTTCACAAAAATCCGATCTAGTAGATCGACGTAAGTAGAGGAATACAGAAGTTGGCGGAATACGCGATTCAATCTTAGGATAAAGTAACTTCTAATCGATCTAGTAGCCCATCTATTCTTACTATTCGTATCGATTCAGTCGAACGCCTACTTTGCTTTAAATGAGTAGCATTTTGTTTCCCCTTGTCTTTATGTGGTCAGTGTAATGCCTAAGCTCATTAAACTGAAATCAACAGGTTTTTTTAATTGTGGTATATAAAATAACGGCTTCTCATACAGGCTGTCATTGACAGTCATAAAATATAATTCCAAGAATACCGTGGTACCACTCACTTTGAAGAACTGGGATCATTAAGCAATATGCTTTATGACGCTGTTAGTTTCTATGAGGAATCTTGACTAACTGCAGAGATTCAGTAGCTACCTGAATGGGACGGGTCGAAAAGAAAGCGATTGTGTTCCAAGCAATATATTATCTGGCAACAGGAAAGTAATATGTTTGTATGAGATTATCCCTAAGTAGTTACCCCTCTATAATACCAAGCAGTCGTGGCCGAGTGGTTAAGGCGTCTGACTAGAAATCAGATTCCCTCTGGGAGCGTAGGTTCGAGTCCTACCGACTGCGAGAAAATGTAATTTTATCTCGATATTTGAAAATGATTTTTTTTTCTCGTTTGAGGAGACTTTCTCGACGCGAAAATGTGTTTAGATTGATCATATGATTTTAGTTTTGCTTTCGTTTCTTTTATCTACTATAAAAATTTGTGATTAGTTGTTGTCTTCAAAAAATGACGTCATCAACAATGTCAACATATATTTGTTTACTCGGCATTGTTGTGGACAACAATGCCGTGTACACCACAACAATGCCGAGTAAACAAATAACCCTTAGTACCAAGCCAGTCGCATTATCACTGCTCCAGAAGCAGCACATCGTCTCCGAACAGCGACATAAAACTATTTAAGAAATGAAGAAAAGTGAAAGAAGATGTTACCAACACCAACAAGATAATCTGATACTAATAATAATATTCATCCAAGTCACACTGCTCATGCAAGGGTTAAACACTTGAATAAGACACTACACTAACTAGTTTTTTATATATTTGTTAGTGTTTTCTTCTTTGATGCTGTCAAACAAACAAAGAAATTTGAATTACTAGATCGATTATTTCTGGCGCCATTGCAACTACAGAGTTTCTATATGTCTAATGACACAGAAAGTCGTTAAAGAGTTTTGAATAGGTGAAGTCTAAATTAAGGCGAACATGGATATTAATTAAAGTTATAT
>NW_019059680.1:1923412-1935684 GCF_000696155.1 Zootermopsis nevadensis
GGGGGGGGGGGAGAAAGAGAGAGAGGGCAGCATTACTGCTAACCTCTAAAGAGTTAGAGCAGACACCAGCTTACTTTCTCAACTTATAGCGGAATAAATGGTACAGGAAGACTAAATCCCCTCTCCCCAGCTAGGGGTCCCTGGGCAATTGGTTTACTACAAACCTCTATATATTACAGGCCTCGGGCTCGTAAGTACTCAGTGTCAGACTTACCAATTGTAGTGAGAGCTACGGTCTGGTAACTTGTGCTCAAAACAGAACTCTTTTGCGTAAGATATTTATTTTTTTAAAAAAATAACGAATTGTGCAGGAAACGTATTTGAATCCGTACTGTGAACAGTGGTTTTAATTGGCGTGTAGGGCATAAAACATACTCGTTTCAAACACATGCAACACCCTACTATAGCCGTGGCATTCTACATACATCATCAATTAGGACAGAATGAATTAGAAAGGGTGGGATTAGACGAGTGATCAACATCACGTACTAGATTATTGAAAACGTAAGGTGGAAATAATTTCTAGCCCACTCACTAGATGGTAGTTGTGTGCTAACATGGTTGACTCGCCGTCCAATGCAAATGTTAGTGTATCGGATTGAAATCTTCCAAAAGTTTGTACCATAAACGGCGAGATGATGATAGGGTATCAGCCTCATTAAATTTAAATTCATTTTTAATTTAAATGCACAGAAACATATAGTTCTCATATGAGTTTCAGTTCTAAGTTCTCCTTTATTGTACGTATGCTGCTGTCAGTTTAACAAACAAGGCATTTATAATCTTCGTACTGTTCGTAATGTTCAATAGAATTCATAGAGTTTAGATTTTTTATGTTTTTAGACGGTGCGGAAATGCAACTTAGTTATCATAATTTGCAGCGTGCGACAGGAAAGAGATGTGTCCATAAACATAAATGCGGAAAATCTGGACAAAGCGTCTTTCTCCTGCTAGCAGTAACCAGGAAACAGGACCATTTTTTCTCGTAATGTAAAATCAAACGCTAAACGTTATGATTCACTAACCTTGGTACATTTTCGATTTGTTTGCCCCACATGTAATCCGGAGAAACTGTCGTGTAATATTAAGTTTTAGCGGATATGATGGATAATGCAATTGATTACTTATGTTTGTTAACGATGCTAAAAAGTATTCGTCTACCTGAAGGAATCATCTGGTATTTATCATCAATGTTAATCAATATAGGGCGTTATTTTATCATGTGACTAAAGTTGTGCTATTAATTCATCAGAAATTATCTAACTTTGATCCGTTAATACGCAGACACTAACACATTTCATGCTCTTTTTGACATCAAATAATTATTTACTGGTGTTATTAATATATATCTCTAAAGGGTTCTAACGATGATGTTTTATATCCTGCATTGCTCCTCTTTGCTTGATACATCGTTCACTATATTAAAAAAACGAAGCTACTACGTTTCGGGAGCTGGTTCTATTCCTGTCTTGAGGTGAAACTGGATGTTGTTTCAGTCCCACGGATTGCGAATAGCCCCTTTCATCGGAACCGACTGAACAGGTATTTTCACCTGAGGACGGGGGCAGAACCAGCTCCCGAGACGTAGTTACTTCGTTTTTAATTTACTGAACGAAGGACCATGTCCAGAGAAACAGCAATACAAAGTTAGTAATAACAAGTATAAAGTACGGTTTACATGTTTCAGTCATCTTTAAGTACCTTTGAACCCATCTATAAGTAATGAAAATAAGTTTTCATACACGTTCATCATAAATGGTCATTTGTGTAGAAATAACGCCACCATTAATTAAAACTATGTAATGTAGTTGCAAGTTTAAAAACAATTTATACACAAAATGCTATAGAGATATGTTGTGTTTAATGTTATTGAACTTTGTATCTGAATACTGTCTCATAAAGTATTCTATCAAATGAGTGGATTTGCAAATAATATGCTTAGTATGCAGTAAAAACATTATTAATTTATCGTGTAGAACAGCAAACAGTTGCCAGACTGTAGACTTGTAGTCCAAAGGGAGGAAGCCAAAACAGAAACACATGACGATACCATCGAAGCGGCCTGAAGCAAAATTCGTTTATATTCCGGGTTGTATTATGGAGCAGAAGCGATACAGTTCCAGTTGATAGTCCACGCCCACATACTACTATGCGGGCGTGGGCGTTCATGTTTCGTTCTTATCATAGTATTGTGCTTTTTTTGTAAAATTATTGCTGATGTTGATAGATTAAGTGAACAACAGAACCTGTGTCCTGCACAAAGGAAATACTTCATTCTGCAGTTTTTAGGCCTCAGAAACAATTTCTGTCTTCAGTACCTCGGTACAGAACCCGGCACTGTCATGCGTTTTGTAAAGTTTAATCTCGTACTCTTCCTCTGACTTGCTAGTAGGTTGTTTTGATCCACACCTGTACTGAAATGTTTTAAAATTTATTGTCATCCTGGCTATTGACATTGACAAGGTATATCAAAACAAGGTATTTAAATCCTCATACCTTCACATATGGTCTAAAATTTATTAAAAACGAAACACGAAAATTCCGTCCTACGGAGAAGTCGAAATTCAAAATCACAGCACTGTTCTTCAGTTTATTGTAGAATACAGCAACCAAGGCGCTGGCTGTGTTGTGGAAAACGGATCGATGGTAGGGACAATTTGATTCCTCGGACGAAGCAGTTTTGTTATAATTCTATTTTAAAGTAAATCGATCATTTGCAGTGTCACACAAATTTTCTTTTTTGCCTTGGAAACCAAAGAAGAAAATGCATCGTTTCTCACATCAGTCCGTTTTATTATTGATTGAAAATTACCAATTCAGACGTGGCCAAATTTGTTGAATTGTTTGCTGTGGGATTTTATGACAGAATATTTTTAAATACCTGACTGCGGGGTTCACAATGAAGGAGGAATAAAATTGTAACTATTAAAATTTAATAGTTTAAATACTGGAAAATGTTGATTGTCTTAAATTTTTAAATATTACAAACAGCGCATTAATTAATTTGAAATTATTATTTGTACTGAGTGATCCAGACAATAATAATCGTGAATCACAATTATTTTTGTATAAATATCAAAGCTTGTGCAGTTCGATATCTAATTATATCACATTTTTTAAATGTTAAACCTAATTTGAATCCCTTTCTATATGTCAAGTTCTGTTTAATTTGAATTCAGACACATACGCCTAAAATCACTAACCCTGGATCACTTAATATTCTTCGTTTTTAGTGCATGATCCTGAGTTTCAGGAGCATTCCCGTTTCGTCGTTCATATTAAATATGGCGTTTCTTCGTATAAGCGACAACCTGCGTTCCGTGTACCAACTCCTACGTTTGTTTCGATTCGCGTTAAAGATCATCATTAGTAATATATTGAAGTAAACAAACTGAGATACGCAATAGCGCAATTAATTCAGCATTTATATCTGGGAGACGAAACTTCGATATTCCAAACGACTATGTAAGTACCATATTTTATCATAATTTCCTCATAGCTTAACCATATTATTAATTCTTATCGTGACAAGAAAATAAAACTTCGACGTTCCAGAAAATATTATGTTTTCATTTTTAGCTTGAATATAAGTAACAAACTAGTTTCAACTTTTTACGAAAAACCGAGACAATTATTTCATTTCATTGCTTACTTATCACACAAATTTTATATTGGCAAGTTGTTAATATATTTCATAATTTATTTCTTATTGACAATTTTGATGTATTATCATAACCACTAATGGCCCGCTTATTAAAGGACATTAAGAGTTTAGAAACTAATTGCACAAAAATTTAACTCCGAAAGGAACGGATTTGAGATGAAATTTATTGACGACGGGCAATGTCAAACTCGGAAGAACGTGAAGTCCTATTAAAAACCAAAAGCGTAAATTACTGTTCGGCCATTTAAGAACTGGATAGGTCTATAATTAAAATTCCAATAAAATGATATATATCAATAATTAAAAAAATCCAGGTGGGAAAATTCACTGAAGTTTCAGACAGAGGTAGAAAAGACAAACCGAACAAAACTAGAGTACTTTCCTTTCAATTACGATGTACACAATAAAGTATAGAAGAATGCCGTCTTCTGGGTTGTTGCACCGTGTAGTGTGGCAGATGTCATCAGGGCGATGAATCATCGCCCTGATGAAGGAGGCAGCATGACCTCTGAAACGTTGGTGGACATCTACCAGACTACACGGCGCAACAACTCAGAAGACAGCGATCTTCTGACTCACCGCTGTGAAAACCTCAAATCTTACATAAAATATAGAATCTATCAAATTTGTTTTCACCCTTTTGAATAAAAAAAATAGAAAATCGAAATTCAGAAATGCAGTTTGAAGTACTTTCAGAAGAAATCAATATTGAACATAATTTTAAAGATTGTATTCTTGTTCGCGTCATATTAATAAATATACGTGTAGGATATTTTCTTGTATGTTTATTAATTAGTGGCGCGTGTTTGCAACCGCAGTGGCTACGGTGCTCGACATTAGGATAAAAGTAACATCTGAAGATGGTTGTCTTCTGGGTTCTTGCACCGTGTAGTCTGGTATACTTTTACTGACGTTGCCTTCATCATCAGGGAGAATCGCGATTCGCCCTGATGATGGAGGCAGCAAGGACCTCTGAAACGTCGGTAAACTTCTACCAGACCACACGACGCAAGAACCCAGAAGACAGCCATTTTCGAACTCACCGCCGTGAAAACCTCAAATCCATAAAGTAACATTTGTTGCACTTGCGCTATTTAACTTCTGTAGACGGTATAAGTCCGGCGGGATGGTCAAATGAACGCGATGGAAATGGAACTGGAGCAGACGAATGCAGTATTTAATGGCTGCAGGATTTCTTCCAATCCCTTCACATAAAACACGCAACTAAAGATTACATTGTAGTATATAAAGAGGCAATGAAATATGACTATGAAAGTTTGCGGTCTAAATTGGATGGGGTTGTAGTACGTCCATAGATGAAAGTCGAATGATATTTCAACTACAAAATTAAAGAAACTGATGATTTTTATGTATGATATTATTTATCATTCACTTAGATTTATTAGAAGAAATGTAACATTTAGCTTTCCTTTTGTGGGTAATGCATACTTCGGATTCTTTAGAACTTTTGGTTCTTCCTTCAGTGCCCATACTTATAAAAATCGAAGTCTAAAGTCTTAGGATAACACGACAAACAACAGATAGCCATCAGACCGCTAGTTAACTTTATGAGAGAATACAGGAGTTCCTCTTGCCGCCACCCTGGCGCTGCTGTATCTGCTGCAGATGCTGCAGCTGTGCGGGCGAAGGGATGACCGAGGAGTTGGCAGATGTCGAGGCCGACCCTTCGGATATCGAGTGCCGGGGAAGGGATTGTCTGCGTCTCTTGCGCAGCGCTGGGCTCAGGTTGTACTTCACTTTGGCTTGCGCCAACAATTCTTTGAAAACCTGTGACACGTTCGTGTTCTCCTTGGCCGACGCTTCCACGAAACCGTTCTCCCAGTCAACTGTTACAACAGATTCCGTCGTCTCCAAGTCAACCTGAAACACGGAAATGTTTTACTGGCGATATAAGGCTGTGCCATCTATGTTAACGTATCACGATTACCTTGCTTAGTGTTACTTGCTTAGAAACTTTTGGGCGTTACTAAATATGTTTTAAAGCAAAGGCTTGGGAGTGAAGACAGTTTCCATGTTGAACTAGAAATTGTGTTTCATTTCTAAAAGGACAAACCAGGCGAGAGACTTTTCGCAAGTTTGGGGAAATCTCATTCCATCTAAACAAGTGACAAAAGCGGAATTCATCTGCGGAGACTGTATCCTACCGAAAGTAATCGCCGAGTGGTTAGGATTTCTTCTTCGTATACAGGAGGTTAATGGTTGTTAAAAGTGTTGACTGAGGTGTTCGTGTTGTTATTAAGTCTCTTTAGGTTTATAGCGGCATGCACGTGTGATACCGAGAACTTTCTGGCATCATGTTACTCTATTTCGTCTTTTTAATATTTTGCTATATAACGACAACTTGAATGGAATTACACATTTAGGTGCACAGAGTCAATGAAGTTGTTATGAAATATTTTGATTTCAAATATTACTAAAATATTAATGTTAACATGTTTATTCAAGGAGAAGTGACATTTCTGGCCCAGAAATATGTGAATATAAACATGAATATCGTTTATAATACAATATTTATGTTTGATTCAATTCATTTATTAAAGTGTTTGGCAACATCGAAGAGCTAATGACAGACAAACACTGATAATACACGCATATACAAAAAACAAACAAACGAAACTAAATATATAAATGAATATATATAATAGATCAATCAATTTATACTACTAACGTTTTAAATGTGGTAGGCCTGTTTGTAATGTAAAGTTAAAATGTTTGGACATGTCATGGCAAAATTGGTTGTTTGATGGAATGTGCCCTTTTGAAGTTGTCTGCTGCATCTGGAAGGTGACGAAGGCCAGCATACAGCTGTGAAAAATGTCCATGATGTACCTGTTTAAAGTTGTAATGACATCTGTGAATCTGTGAAATCGGATCATTTCTTCCCTTCGTTATCTTCCTAGTTGTTCCACTGATATTTTACCGGGCATTAAACTATCAGTAGGAAAGTTTGTTAATTTAGATTTCTGGCAGGAGTGTTTTGTGCAACCATATCCAGACCTACCCCTGGATGCACGCAACCCTTTGTCTACTGGGGATCGTGTCCATTTCCCCGGGAATAATTCGTCGATCCGTGAAGCTGGCCACTTAACTCCGCAAACCGTCGATTTCTAGAATGTGCGAAGCCTTTTCACTTTGCTGCCTTTCCTCAGGGACAATTTTATCTGTGTAGAATTGATATCACAGCCATATAAAGGTGTTATAATGAAACCGAATAATTTAACTTAAATTAAAAATAAATAATTTCAAATCTACTTGTGAAGAATAAAGTTAGTTACAGTGTTATTTTAAATTTGCATAATCCAGTTATAAAACAGTTTCTTTAATTCTAACGTTTTAATTTTAGGCAACTTGCGATAAGGAGCGATCTGAAATACACATTAATCAGTGAGTGTAAAATGGAGTAATTCCAGATTTCTTCATTTTCAGAAAAGCACGAAAACACTTATTATTCTTTTTTCTATTATCAGAATTTACAATTAGGAATTAGTAAAAACTACTGCAGTGAATATAATAAGAATATTATTGTTATTATTTTATGACTTTTTATGTGAATTTTCTACATCTTAATTTCATGAGACCAAAAGTAGCCTCATGGTGGCCCTGGGTTCAAATACCTGCCCGATATACCGGCTAACCTGACTGGGTTTTTGTGAATTTCCTCAGAGGTTTGCAGACAAATGTCTGGATAACGCCTTAAATAGGCAGTAACCGCTTCGTTTAAAGTTCTTTCCAATTCATTATTCATTAATCTTCCTCTCATCCGACGTTATGCAGACTAATCTGTTGTACTAATCGTGTCGTTAATGAAATACAAACAAATAAAAATAGGTTCCATGGAATTATTCCCCTATTATATTTAAACTTAATTTATAAATCAAATTTATTACATAAATTACTTTTACTTTCGCAACTACGTAAGAAGAGAACGTGTCAAAGAAAATTAAGGATTTAAACTGCAATTTTGAGCGTTCGATTTTGTTAAATGTACAGTACAGTACTAATAAATGTTCACAGATTATTGTTCACTTGTTGACACTTAATGTTGTTTAATTTTATATTATTATATATTCCGCTTTCTTAGTAACAGCTGGCAATCTTCGAAATTCACAACTTCGTTCCCCTTCTTCAAATCGAAATTAATTTCCTGTTTTTTGAATTTTTCTTTATTAACGTCATCACACTGCCCGTTTTCCAGAGCTCAATACGGATTTTCACATCATAGTTATTAATAGTATGTTGTTAAATAAAACATACTATATTAAATGCACACAACAGTAACAAACTGAGTACCTTACATAACAATAAAAACAATGAATACTAAACAAAATCAGTAAGACATTTCTTCGAAGAAATTAAACGGCCTATTTATTGATGCATTTATTTTGAATGTCTGGCCGATTAATGTTTCATAGAGTCTGAATTCCTTGACGAAAAAATATGTTGGACTTTATATATATGTATGTTTACAAACTTCGTGTGCGTGTTCCAGGATCAAAAATAAGAAAAAATGTTCCTGTGAACATGAGGTCGCAAATGTTTCATTTTCGAAATGGTAGCCAAAAATATGTCAAAGAGAACCCAGCTTCCAGCAAAGATTTTCAATTAACGTTTGGGCAGAAATTGCAGGCGACATGCTTATTGGTCCACACATGCTTCCATCGCGTCTAAGAGGACCTTCATATCGGCGATTCTTAAGAAGACAACTGCCACGTCTCCTTGAAGTTGTACCACTAAATATAAGAAGACAAATGTGCTTTAATGCACGACAGAGCCCCAGTACACTTCTCCCATCGCGTCAGAGATGATCTCAATGAACAGTACCCTCAGCGATGGATTGGACGCGGTGGCCCAGTAGCATGGCCACCGAGGTCACCGGACCTGACTCCATTGGACTTTTATCTGTGGGGCACTTTAAGTCCGTCGTTTATGCAACACCCATAAACAATGAAGACGACCTATGAGAACGTGTGCAGAATGCATGCCAGATAATTCGAGGACACCCTGGTGTGTACGACCGAATCCGTCACTCTTGTGTACGTTGTGCTCGTGCATGTGTGGAGAATGGAGGACCAACCTTTGAGCTTCTTTTATAAAGAAACTTTCCTGTCCTTATACTTGGCAATAAAGGCCTACATTGAAAATTATTTTTGGCTATAATTTAAAAAAGAAGCATTTGCTGCCAGAAGTTCAAAGGAAGATTTTTTCTTATTTTTGATCCCAGAACACGCATACGAAGTTTGTAAACATATTTCTGAATCACCCTGTGTATGTGTGTGTGTAATTTAGGAACTTTCTTATTCCAGATCATCTGAAATGTGATTCCGTTAAAATCATTCTTAAATTTATTTTTTTGCATAAGGTATTCGAATTCGAACTTCTCTTCAATAAAGACATTTTAGATTTGTACATTGTGTAATGAATTAAGATTTATTTTTCTTACAAATAAATGTAATGCAAGAAGCTTATGAAATACGTCTATGCTCTTATTCAATATATTTAGTGTCCTTACATTGTATAAAATATTTACTTTTGTAATAATATCGCTTGGCTTGCTTACTGATTACTGACATATATTTAACTTAAAAATGTAGTCTGTTTTGTGAAATGACAATAAGTGTCGTGTATGGATAAAAATTGAAAATTCCACACTTATTTTAACAATGAAAAATTACTTCCAAATAAGCTATCGTATTATTACGAATGCAAGAGTATACAGACTTGCAGACATTTGAAGCTGATCGGAGCTAAACATTATTAAGAGATCTGTCTAAATTACAACAGTTTTCAAAGATCCATTAAAATCATTCAACATAATGGCAAATTAGAATATTTTGAGGAGATAAGGGTTTGTATCTTTGCCTTCTCATTGCAATTAGATGGAAAAATATAAACGCCATAACATACCTCTCTGTGTTCATCCTCAAGATCAATCTTATTTCCTACAACGACGATGGGAACTGCTGTCCCGCCTTTCGTCTCGTGGATCTGGTCCCGCAGAGACCTCACTTCCTCGAATGTTGAGACATCATTTACATCATAAACCAAGATGAAAGCGTCAGCCGAAGATATGGAGAGGGCCCTCATAGCCGGAAATTCGTACGCGCCAGAAGTATCCAAGATGTCCAAGGTGAGGGTGACACCGGCCACGCTGAAGTCTCCGTGATGCATTTCCTCGATAGTGCGTTTGTATTTGGGCGAGAATGTGCCGTAGAGAAACTGGGATATGAGCGACGACTTGCCGACTTTGGCTGCGCCCATCACCACAATCTTGTGCCGTGCGTGCTCTGTAGCTCCAGCTGAGGAATCCGTGTCCACATGGCGTTCGGACCTCGAAGGTGACACGCTGAAGACAGTGAGAATGGGAAGACGACTTATTACATGACAGCCGATTCACTTTAAGAACTGTTACCGGCCCTTCGTCTTTCCGTAATACCAGACTGCTTAGGGTAGATATGTACACTCTAGTGGTTTTTATATTCTGGCCAGATAACTATTTCTTCCGCTTCGCTGGGGTAGTTTTACTGTTTATTCCAGAACGGCCGCCGCTTTTAAACAATGGAATCCAGCTTTGGTTAGAACACGTAGTCTAAAGACAGCAGTTAACCTCGTCTACAGCAGTATTCTACTGAAGGGCTGGCTGGCCTTTGGACACTACAAAAGGCAAGCGGGCCAACACTATCACCCGCTCGGCTCATGTAACTAGAAGATGGAGTTCGATTCTCGATAAGTGCGATTGTGAATTTTTCTCAACGCTGCTGGAGTCTTACATTAGCTACGGAGGCGAGCGGACGTGTTTCTACAGCTCAAGGAACAATGGGTGTCACCTTAGAAAGTTACAGGGCCAGAGTTGGCGCTTTTGCAGCCAGGAAAGCGAGGATTCACGCAGAAGGGAGCCGGAAAGTTGAGTTGGCAGGGCAACAGACGTGGTTCCTGGGTCTGGTAGTAGCGACTCTTCTGGTGATTGGAGGAGTGGAACTAAACCCGGGGCCGCCAACCGAACAGGACAAGATCGACCAGATATTATCCCATGTTAAAAGCCAAGCTTGGGAGACGAAAGCTATCAAGGAGCTTTTGGAGAAGCACAACCAGGAAATAGGTGACTTGAGGAATGGGACGAAGGACTTAGGACCGAAATTGGAGACGCTAAGCGCGTCAATAAATGAAGTGATCAGGGATTACAAGAAGATAACCCGGGTAGTGAAAGAGTGGGAGGAACGGCAGCAGAGGATGGACGATAAAACTAGGCAGCTGGAAGAAGGGAATCGGAAGAACAATATCCTTATATTCGGGTTGGTGGAGAAAAGAGAGGAGGGCTACTTCGACACGCTGGATACGGTATGCAAGTTCCTCAAGGAAACGATGAAACTAGAGATCCCGAGAGGGAACATCGATTACGTAGGCCGGTTGGGTCGAAGCAGAGGTGAGCGCCCGATATTGGTGAAATTTACCACGTTCGCTTCTAAGCTAGAGGTACTCCGGAACACTAAGCACCTGAGTGGCTCCACATTAAGTGTAGACGAGGATTTTGCTCCAGAAATAAGAAAGTGTAGGAGGGAGCTGATTCCCTATTTACGAGATGCTAAGAGGAGAGGGCACAGAGCTTTTTTGAAGAAGGATAAACTGGTGGTGGACGGGCGGGCCTACGCCCTGGAATACCTTTCAAGGAACATGCAATTGGAAACGCGGGACAGCGGGGTGGACACCCCTGCGGTCAGAAGGTCGGCTAGCGCCGAGGGAAGGACTCCTCGGAAAACGGGTAGCAGTGGATCGGATGCCAATACCCTGCAAAGGAGCACCGTTACACGGGAAAAACCGACCGAAACTATGCACGCTGGGTTGGGCTGCAGGGTGAGGACGGACACCGCGTCGCAAGTTATAAAGTTAACGCCGCAGGGAGGTGCAGCCTCTGCGAGGCGGGCGAGGCCAGCTGACCGCGCGGAGGACAACGGCTTGACAACGGAACCACGGAGTGAGAGGGTCTGCAGGCAATACAACCTGAGGAGCTGGCTCACGAAGCCGAGTGACGTGTCCGGCAGGGAGGGAGGAGGAGGAGGTGGAGGAGCGAGGGTTAGAAGTGGCTCAACATAGGCCCGCGTTAGTGTGGCAGGTTTGTTAAGGGTAGGATTCTGGAATGTGGAGGGGCTTAAGTGTAAAATGGGCACAAAGGATTTCTTAGATTTTCTGAGTGGCCATGATATTGTGGGGATTGCGGAGAGCTGGGCGGGAAGCGAGGTTTTTGAAATTAAAGGGTTTGTCAGCTTTTGGAAAGAAAGAAGAAGAATCGCAAGATTCGGTAGGAATCCGGGGGGACTAGTAATCTATACAAGGGAGGGAATGAGCAGAAAGGTGATTGAGATAAGGACGGGCATGAAGGAGGTAATATGGGTAGGAGTGAGAGGGCACAATGGCGTGCAGGTCCAGATATGTATGGGCTTTGTGTATAATGCGCCCCAAAGCTCAAGGTGGTTTAATCCCAATTTTACAACCGAGTTGGAGGAGGACTTGAAGATGTTGAGGGACCGGTTCGTGGAGACGGAATTTTTAATAGTGGGGGACATGAACAGTCGGGTGGGGACAAAGCAGATAA
>NW_019059680.1:1938466-1985420 GCF_000696155.1 Zootermopsis nevadensis
TAGAAGGCACGAGAACAATAAGAAAGAGTTATGTAAATAGTATTAGGGATTAAGGAATAGTCATGTAGAGTAGCATTAGTGAATAGTTGTAGTAAGCAGTAGTGCTAATAGTGCTACGTATGTAAGGACTGTGGCCGTGAAAACCTGGTGTTAGGCGGCCACAGATCTCTGTATATAGTCTAAACCAAATATATTATATTATATTATATATTATCAACGCTGCTATGCTATTTAGTCGCATAAGTAACCTATAGAGAGAAATAATGAATTCTTATCGAGTTACCAGTCGTGTCAGATGGTTGTATGCAGAAAACACCAACGTTTCGAGAACATGTAATCCAAAAGGAAAGCTGGGCTGAAAACAGCGAACACGCCACTCCGCACACCAGTCCCTATTGGCTAACGTGCAGCCCGGTGTCTCCAACAACTTCAGTACTCAGAAGAAATCACAAGATTTTGTGATTTATTTCAGTGTTTCGAGACTAGTGTCTTGAAGCAGGACACTATCGTCTGCTCTCAAATCCTTATCTACCTACCATTCTCACCTCAATCGACGTTATAAGGAAGACATCATTTGGAAATCCTTGGCTTATATGGGTGAATTATATAAAATGGGTATTTGATGTGAAGATATAGATTACACTTACCTAGTTGATATGGGCAGACGGAAGTAATTTAAAACGGCAATAATGTTTTAGATTCTGTGATAGGCGGGGATTTCTTTACCATGTGAGCGACTCTCAAGAAGGACTCTGTTCCGTACAGTCATTCAGTTGAAACAACATCCTTAAACGCCTAAGAATCTACAGGTAGAGGTGGACGGAGTGCAGTGTGACACGTTACCTGTTGTGAGGATGACGTCGATCATCCTCAGGTTCCTCCTTCAGAAATGACGGCTGAAGACTGAATCTCCGTCGGAACTGGTGACGGCCCTTCATATTGCGATGTCACTCGAGATGTTAATTCGCACGATCCTGTAGTTGTACTCGTTTACTGATGGTGTCTTATGACGGTTATGATGCAGAATGTGGTAAAGCCACTTCTCAGGACGTGGCGACCGTACTGGGTCTCGTGTTCAGACATTCAGACGTCTGTCTTCAAGGTGACAGTCCAAACAGCGATCTGCATAAATGATGGAAAGCTGAATATTAGAATGGATATAAAACTTAAAGCACTTCAGCAGCGTTTGAAAGGGGGTACTGAGATACGATGTTCTCATCGGACTGAGTGGTCGCTGTACTGTACGAAATACGTTATAAGAGAAGTCTCCTGCAACTATATACAGGTGAATTCTCTCACAGAAAATAATTGTTTGTTTAAAAAACCTTTGTTTTTCCTTGTGTTATCTAAAATATATATTTTACTCTTGTTTTGTGTAGGTGTGAACCCTGGTCACTCGCTTTCCGGTAAGAACACTGACATTGAGAGATGCTTTAAATCAGTGTGCTTAGGAGAGAATGTTTGAAACTAGGAGGAAAGAAGTGGCGGGAGGCAGTGCGCAGGAAAAGTTTTATTATTTGTTCTCTTTACCAAATACTGTTAGGGTCATCAAATGAAGGAGGGTGAAATTGGTGGGGCATGTAGCATGCAACGAATAGCTGAGGAATGTGTACACAGTTTTATTTGGAAAGCCTGAATGAAATAAACTGCTCGGAAAACCTAAACGTAGGCGGGAAAATAATATTAAAATAGATCTCACGTAGATAGGATTGGAAGGTGTGGATTTGATGTCTGCCTCAGAATAGAGACTGGTTATGAACTTGTCAATTAAACTGCGAATTCCATAAAAGGTGGAATTATTGACTAGCTGAGCGTAGGTCTTCCTGAGGACTCTAAACTACGGATGTAATTAATAGCCCGGAAACATATGTTTATAATTATATGAAATAAAAGTGGGGAGCTATATGGTGTGGTTTGAACTTTGACTCCAATGTGCTCAATGAACGTAGAGATAAATTTAAAGCAAAACTTATGCGCGTCTTAGCTGATATGTCATTGACAAACGTAGATGATACTATAAACTCTCAATGTAAAATTACTTTTTATCCTTTTTCCGTGATTTCAACATGACAATTCGCTCAGAAACATTTAATATTTTTTGTTAACTTAAGCTCTATCAAGTACCGATGACGTGAATTTTCAATAAAAATAATAGGCCATTGCTTAATCCGTAGGGATGTGGTAGAAAGTGACTTCATTGTCAAACAAGTTTCAGGTCTACTTCAACCGGTGGTGGATTGCCGAACTTAAACTGTAAGTGTCAGAGAAACCACATTTTTTGAAGTAATACCATTGTACGTCGATTACAGCGCTATGAAATTTGGAGCAGTTGCTTACCGACGTTTTGGTGAAACGTAACATCATCATCCTCAGGATAGAAGAGTATCCACACATAAGATTACACAAACCAATTGATTAATGCTGTTAAGGAAATGATAGTTGTTTACTCTCAGAATTAAGCGAAACAGATAATAAACTTTGTGGGTAAAATGCAGAGTTGGTTTCCACTGGGCTTTGAAGGGGTGTTCGCTCCTGGAATACTAAATGAGGATTTGAAGTATGGAGTTTCTCGGTGTGAAGCTTCCCATATTGCACTATTCAACTCTGTTAGTAACTTACTAAATATATTCATAAGCACTTTTCAGTTCTTACATTATTCGTGTTACTTCGGATTGAGATATATACACATTACACACATTTACACACACACACAAAGTAAGAGATAGTATTACAATCAGTATTTTAGAAAATGTTGTTTTTATTATCGTAATATCTTTCTTTACTGATGATTCCACTATCAGAGGTTTAATTAATGTTTTTAAGGCTTCTGTAACCGTTCCGCAGAACTTGAAATCAATCTATAAATTGTGAAATTTAAATGCCAACAAGGTTTGGATATCTGTTTGGTAAAACCTATTTCAAATTGTATATCATGGTTTCCTTCATGCATTACAAATACTTCATAATATTTAAGATTATATTATTCAAAAATATTTAATATTTTTGATCAAGTGTAATGGTATCTGGAATTGGTCGTTGTGGCATATAGATATATCGATTAATTTATTTAATTAAGATTTTATAGTATGGTACTAACAAGAAATGCCCATAAATTTCTTCAAATGTAACACAGCTGTTAATTGTACAAGGAGAATCAAAATTGGTGATATTTAATTCTTTTAATAATGGTTATGTTGTACTGGGCACTTGCCTAATAATGAAAATGTGCATTTACTATGAGAAAATTGTCTGTTCTGTTTTTACCTGGAAAGAGTATGGAAGAAATATGTTTAGTATTCGGGGGTGAGCCTTGTCATAAGTATCGGCGTCAAAGCTGATGAGGATATCGTCCTCTGTGACTGAGAGTTGACTATGACTGTAAACGAAGTGTCGTCAGTTCTGGCGAGCTGGAGGATCAGCAACCTTGTAGCACAGACTGTGGGCTGCAAGGGAACATGGGATTTTGTTGATTTTGGAGAAGGTCGTAGAAGGTAGGTTTTCTGGTGTCGTTTGGAATCACCCCCGAAAACACGAAGTTACACAGAATGAATAGAAGTATGGAAAGCTTTAGTTTTTTTTTCACTGCTTGCAACATAACGTAATGCATTGACGATAACTTTTTAGTTACTTATTAATGGTTTATTTAACGTTGCTGACCAGTACCTCCAACATACGTCGGATGGCACGACGATTTTTAAGCAATGAATTGATATATATATATATATATATATACAGGCGAAACATGGTAACTTTTACCAATTCAGGGTCTCTCCTTAACGAGGCCGCCAGTTCCTTTGAAACTGTGCAGCACACAGAAATGTCTACAATTATTATGACGAACGACCCAATTGATCGTCTTCTCCTTTTGCTTCCTACCAAGAGACCTCGGAAATGGCTCCCTTGTGGGTTGTAGCGCATTAGCGTAGTGTAGTCTCGCAGAAGTTAACCAACGTTTCAGAGGTCCATGCTGCCTTCAACATCAGAATGATAATGGGGGCAGTAAGACCTCTTAAATTTAGTGAACTTCTACCAGACTACACGGTGCTACAATCCACAAGACAGACATCTTCGTGCTTATCGCTGTGAAAACATCAAATTTTACAACAGATCTTGGGATTAAATTTTGACCGGGAGACCGGCTTTTCCGACTGAAGGTCTTTTTGAATTCCTGAATCCCTCCAGACAAACGACAGGATAGTACCTTGATTTAGGTCATGGTCGCTTTCTTCCTTATCCTTCCCAGTTAGGTTTCCACTAATCTTCCGATGCTATATATTCTGAGCACTTAAACCTGTTATTAAATAAACTCAGAATTAATAAATACATATCTACATCAATAGGATTCAGGGATTTAAATTCTTCGTACGATATTTATACGGAGACGCTGACCTTATATGGTGTCTGTACAGAACAGGTACTGGATGGCATGTAGAGGGAAAATTTCTTCTATCCCACTGCAAACGACTGATGAAGTATTCATACCGAAATACTGTTCATTGTCTGAACTGGATCGTGGCCATGTGTAACTGGGAACATTGTGTAAAATGAAATAAAGTAGCTGGAAGCTTCCAAACTTGTTTTCGTGTATTTCTTCTCACGTAAGAGCACTTCTCAAGAACGAAAGAAAAATAAACTTCAGATGGAGTGGGAGGAGAAATGTAATTTCAGTTGTGTTTTCTTGTTCTTGTGTCGATTTCCAGACCCGATTTCGTTTTGTATGGCTTGTGGCGGGAATGTTACTTTTATTCATCACGTTATGTCCTGATGTATGAAGTAACTTATCCTACAATCCCATTGTATCGTCAGATGTAAATAAAACACATCTCAGTGTACGCAAGGGCTGTACAAAGTAGATTTCACCCTGGCTTAGTAGCAAGCAATCTCTACGCAGCCTTTTTGGATAACCGAACGATCGATGTATAAAATTAATATAATGAGATAACGGCAAATAAACGGGAGTTTTCAACCGGAATTCTGAAAACATATCAAAACATCACGACTATGTACATGGCTTCTTGTACGCATTGAATCCATGCATGAATCAATCCATTTATTTAAGGTAGTCCGTCTAATTATTATGCTGTGTTTCATGGAAATTATGAGGCCATTATCATACCATTTTAAAACAAGAAGTAAAATTATATTTTTGTTTGTATGACAACGTATAGGGGTCCGCAGTGCCGCTCGGTCTGAGGCGTGGGTCTTGTGCCGCTTGGTCGCTGGGACCATGGGTTCGAATCCCACTCAAGCCGTGGATGATTGTCCGCGTTTTTCTGTGTTGTGCTGTCCTGTGTACAGGTACAGGCTTTACGACGGGCCGATCCCTCGTCCAAGGAGTCCTACCGAATGTCTATAGATCAAGCCAACGAAAATTAGGTACCCGCAGTGCTCAGGAACTTGAAGAACGGGTCGTTCCCAGTATCTCAGTATGGCAGCGTATAATTGTCTGAGTACTTTTGCAGTCCGTTAAGAACAGTAATTTGACGCAGTAATAACAAATTATTGTTTTTCTTATTATGCATGATAATTCAAATATATATTGCAGCTCATAAAAGTACAATAATTCCGGTTAATTAGGTCATTGGTCAATTGGGGCAGCCGCTTAATTGGGCCAAAGTGTTCTGGCCCCGATGTGTCCCAATTAACCAGAATTCACAGTATTTATATGTATGAAACTGGGAGCAAAATCACTAAATTCTAATTCATTTCCCATCTTCTAGTAGTCTATCTATTAGAATTAGAACATGTAAATGCATTTTATCTTATTTTGACAAAGTATCGGATTCACATAAAACAATTCAATTGCGGATTTTGTCACTAAGGTGATGAAGCTTTGAGTTATACTAGTACGTTGCCCAAATGACTATTGTTGCTAGGCCGCGCAAGAGATGTTGAGGTGCGTCAATGATGTTTTTGCAAGCAAAATGCATGTTCGTTCTCGAAAATTACTTCGCGTCGAAATCGTCTGCTGCTGTTCTTGAAGCATGAAGCAATGCGCACCAACTGGTAATAACACTTTGTAACCCAGGTAGTGTTTGTGTGTGACAAGTGCTCATCGAGCGATGAAACAACCGATTTCAAGAAATATATCAGCTTCAATCCAATATTGCCATTGGTTTCTTCGTTTTGTAGTAGTTAGGGTTGTATTTTAGAAAGAAACTTCTGCATAAAACAATTCATCATATGCAGATGGATTAAATTACAGCCTATACATGAATATCACATACGAGCAGTTATAGGATCCGTAGAAATCATTAGTGTTCTATGAAATATCCGTTGTCAAAAGAACTCTTATATACTGATATGCCGGTTATTGGCTTTCAACACATTTGTTATCATTGATCTACATATGAGTAACTAACATTTCGGAGAAACGTGAATGTAAAATTTAACTGATCAATATTAAAATTTTAATTTTTGGCTGCCAATTTTACGGTTACTGCAATCCTCTGAACCACTTGACTCTTTGTGTTCTTTAATCCGTATACAGTAAAGTCTATTTGAATAATTCTTGGTTTCCTACAATAGGCCGTGACCAATAAATGACCATACAAACGTACACAGAAAGTAGAACGAGAACTTTTGTTCTGGTGTAGTCAGAACTTAGAACGTTATTTGTTGATTGAAGCCTGAAACAGTTTCTGATGTCTTCCGGTTTATAAGAAGGAGTCTTTAATTACGTATTTGTCGGTCTTCTTCTTCTGCTTCTTCGAATACTTGGCAGGAAAGCCCGATGTAGGTTTTGGACTTCTTTTATGTAGAAGTGTTTAAAATTCGTATTAAGACACACAACAGTGTTTGGCTGTGTGAGACCAATTCGAGGTCCCTACTATCACACAGAATATGTATCATTACCCTTAGCGAGGTTCGAAATGTAGTGCGCCTTGCATAGCAAGGACATAGCAGTCGGGTTAGTGCAATTCCATTTATGGTACTTGGTAACATGGCCTATGTATTCATGAGATTTACTGTTAAAAATCTCATTTCCGAATTAATCACTTTGGATATATTTAGAAAAACGTAATTGCTACTGGATGATCAATAGTGGTCATCCGATAAAAGGAGGTCCACCTGCTTCTAACCTCTTTCTGTCCTTTTTATGATGTCTAGCGTAGTTTCTAAACTAATACTGCGTCTTTTATTACTACCACCATCAGCACCAGCACTACTATTTCGCTTTGGACCCATGATCGCTTAAATTTTTAAAATATATTCTTAAGTCACCAAATGCAGAACTACACTTGACCGTCTAAGATAACGTAGGCAAAGCAAGTGCTGATCTTATTATATTGTAATAGGGGGAATCACCGATTTCTTTGCCACGGGAAAACATTCTACGCGGCGTGGCATGTAAACCAGCGTTTTTGTACTGGCTAGATTAGTTTTATTAACCAAGAACAGTTCAGTATAATTATCATTTAATAATTTTCTGATAATTATTGTAATAAATACATTTTGTAAAAGTTTATTTATTTAAATCTTACAATTATGTTCACTATACGTTTGGCATTTCGTTTTATAAGGAACTCTTGTCTATTGGCGACTTAAGAAATTTCCAATGAATTGTGACGTTCGTTATAGGGAATTATCGTAAATCCAACGTTTGTAAACCGAGAGTTGCCTGTATTAAGAGTTTCATGTTGGAGGGAGGGGGGAGTGTGTGAATGGAACTAGCTCGTTCAAGATAGTGTTATTTAATAAAGCAATAGAGTTTAAATCATGACAGTGAATTTAGTCTACAATTAACATGGCGTATACAGTAGGAACGTTGCACTGAAATTGCATTTACAAAGCTTGACAGTAATTTGAAACAGGAAGAAACCAGATTTACAGTAAATGTGAGGATGTTCTCCTTCTTATTCCTTCGGATGTTCTTACATTCATGAAACACAGGTACTGAGAACTATAACCCACTAAACCGTTACCTGTCTCTGTGGTATCTTGTGTAGTGTCTGTTTGACTGTTCTTGGTGATAAATGTTTAAAAATACTTTTATAACACATTCCAATGTGTACACTGTGCTACGTATAATATTAAATCACTATAAACTTTATACGGATTATTGTGATTTATAGGTCATCTCCTTTCTCATTTTCATAGACCACGGTTCTAATTTTTTATTATATTCCCTACTTTGGTGCCTCTCTTGCGTGAGCACTGGGTTCGATCGTTTCGTGGAAAAGGCTCACTCTATAACTAGACGGTCTTGATAAAACTAAATATTTCTTGAAAATGTATTACTACATAAAATTTCAACACCCTTCAAGTTGCTCTGGTGTTTGTGCTATTTCACAAGCTCGTACGCCCGCCATGTTGTTTATACCCGTAGGAAATTAAAAAGTAAACGTTTTGTGGTGGTTTCCAGTGTATAACGTTCTCACAAAATTTAATGAACATCGACTTATTCGTTTAAACTTTAAAGCGGGGACATGGTGATCACACACGCGGTTGCTACAAACAGATCAAATTTAGTATAATGACAACCAATCGCCTGAAGACTAAAATGCGACAAATTACACATCTATTATTGTAGACCTGGAACACAGATAATGGGCATTGTCGACCATAACTAAAGTGTACTGGAGTTTATTATTGTTCTTTGCCAACTAAAATATGAAGAACATCTTGTTAAAGATTCTTGTAGTACCAGATGCTTAATGCTCCATAAATTGTCCAAAATGGAACTTTGTGACAAGAACCAAGGCAGCGTAAATGTTTATAGATACTTTACTACAGAACGACCCGCAGTTAACTCCTTCCACAACTAGTTAATATCATAATGAATACCATTTATCGATCTTAGGAAACAGGTGGTACTTGGTATTATCATTTTGTTAGGAGGGCTTTGCCCTAGTGCAAGGTCATGATGGGATGAAAGTCACACCCACATGGCTGCTACTGCACCTGCCACAGTCAAGCAAGTCTTGCGTGACCGTTGTTGTGATAAGGTGAGAGCCCTGTTTTCTTCACATCACATGACCATACCGATTTGTCAGCAGCCTTCCCGATAAGGAACTTAAAATAATTAATTCTGCCTTCGCACCAGAAGCAAAGCCAACTTCACAGGTACAGTTAGAGCCTTGGCAAATGCGTCTGTGGTGTCTCAGAAAAGCGTTAAGTCACTAAACGTCACTTTTGAGGAGAATGAGAAATACTTTCAGACCTTAGCACATTACACATAATTAAACAGTTCATTCATGTACTTAAGTAAGTGCATTTATCACTTACTGTGCTTTAATTCTTTCGTGACCCAACTATGTTAAGCATAATGTGGCGACACATCTCAGATCGTTATTTATTTATTATTTTATTTTAAAGTTAAATGTCTGACTTCGTGACATCGTCGTTAAGTAGGCTACATCACAGATAAACAAAGTAAACGTTAGTAATATGCGGGTTATTATATACTGGCTATTTAATGGGGATTGTATGTGGAAAGAATTTTTCCCATTAAAAACAAAATAAACAATATTTGAAATTAAATTGTCCTTAAAATTTCTTGCAGTTTGTTGATAGTATGCTGCCACAACTAGAATAATTACAATTACTGGTACAGAGATAAACTGATCATCTCAGGCCACAATTAACTTACGACATAATGGATTAAATTTAAAGACGTCATTTCAGTGGAATTTTAAATAAAATTTAATCGTATGTACACCGTTATTATACAGGGTATACACAAAAGAATGGTGCGGTTTCAAAAGTTAATAAAAAAAATATTTCTCACCTGACGGTGTATGTTGTGCCCGTGTAAGGTGAGAAATAATTCTTTATTAACTTTTAAAACCGCACCATTCTTTTGTGTATACCCTGTATTAGAAGTTGGGCTGGATTTGTGTATAATTGCTGATAAAGAGGTCGTGACAGGTGGTTAATGTTGAAGGTTTTTTTGTTCTGTGTAGCAGAATAGATAAACCATAACAACACACACTGTTCACGCTAGGTTTACGTATTTTTTAATTTCCCTTCTACTTCCACAGTTATTACGATGCTGTTTTGTTTCAGAACAGAATTAAAGAAAACTTGTAGACTGTGTGCTGAGACTGAATGTATAGGAATTTAATTTCATTACTGTTTCTATAACCCGGCTAATTAGAGTGAATTGCAGCTAAGATTAGAAATGTGCTTAGGTGTGCTGTTTCTTTAACCTTTAACTGTGCAAAAGAAATGTCGTGAATCGAAAGCAAAATAAGCCTGAAATATACTCATCTCTGTCTGTGACGCAGATAATAAAATTACAGTATAAACAGAAGCTCATTTGGAGGAATTCAATTGAAAGTATAAATCTTGTGACTTATTTGAATCTCAGAAGCAATAACCCGCATTGAATGTTAATCACATAGATTAATTTTTATAAAAGTCTAGCTGTTCACTATTCTAACATACGTGGGTATAAACGCACCAAATTTAAATGTCAAAGGTTTCTAAGTATAACCTTCAGACTCTTCGTACTTTATGGATATACACAATGTCTTATAAACTAAAGACATTTTACACTGTTTATTTGAACTTGTTCCTTACGTCTTGCCAGCTTGGTGAAAATGACGATCCACAATACAGTAAGCAGACCCGACACTACAGCACGAAACGCGATTAACAGCAGTACACGACACAGTGCAGTGACAGTCAACGCACACGCAGAGTAAACCAACAGAACGATACATATCGGTAATAATAATGAAAGTGAAATCCATAGATAAAAATACAAGGTCATAGAAAGAACGTATTATGGTGTAGCATACGCAAAGAAGTGTACAGTAGTTTTAGTGTATTTTAATTTATAGGATTTTTTATATTAATAGTTTTATGAAACGATGTTTTACAAGGCAGTTTTAACTTAATGTTGCAGCGATACAAGACAGTAGTTCGATATTTTGAACTGACATGAACACAGAATATTTGCGTGAGGCCAAAATGCGTCTGTTAATATAACAGATAAGTGTAAAAGATGGTTGTTTTATGCGACCCTGAAGTTTACTCACGCACAACACTCAAATAATGTTATCTTGCACTAGAATGTGTAAAATTACTCAATAGTGAGTTTTATAATCAATACATATTTTGCATCAGACATTTAAAACAAAGAAAGTGAGGTGGACGGGGCAACTAATTGTGGGAGGCATGATATATTCGCAGAGGATGTTAATTGTAAGACCAGAAGAGAGGTGCTACCCAAAAGTTCAGAGAATTGCCCATAAAAAAATTGCTTATCATAACTCCTAGTTTCCGCCGTCTCCCTTGGGCATGGATACAGCGATCCCAGACTTTTTCCATCATTCCCTGCATCCCTGGAAGTCTTCAAGTGTGAGTGTTTTAAGCACCTCCTGCGATTCTGCCTGGATCTCCGCAATTGTGTCAAAACGACGGCCTTTCAATCGAAATTTCATTTTGGGGGGCAGGAAAAAGTCGCAGAGGGCCGGGTCAGGCGAATAGGGTGGGTGGGGAATCACTGTCGTGTTTTTGGAATCCAAAAACTGCCGAACAACGAGCGATGTGTGGGCGGGCGCGTTGTCGTGGTGGAGACCCCCAGCTGTTGTTCTCCCAGTTTTCTGGACGCTCTCCCGTAGCCGCTTCAAAACTTCACAAAACATCATGGATTGTTCGTCTACGATCTGCACTTTCGCGATGTTTTTCGGTGTTTTTCTTGTCGATGGTCGTCCTGAACGCTCATCGTCGTCGACAGACGTTTCGTCCATCCTTAAAGCTTTTGTACCACAAAAAGTTTTACTTTGACTCATAGCATTATCACCAAATGCTTCCACGAGCATGCGGTGGGTTTCTGCAGTAGTTTTTTAAGCTTAAAGCAAAATTTGATGCAGTTTCTTTGCTCCTTTAAATCTGCCATTTAACGCACGAGATTCAAGAACGCTGCCTCTCGCCTTCATGGCTGTTGGCACATTAATTCACAAAGGGTACTGCTCGCCCCATCTAGCGGCGGCAGGCCATTCCACAACCGGTTCGCGCGTGGAATTCAAATTCCCCAACTTTTGGGTAGCACCTCGTAGAACGCATTTAAAGAAATAGGGTGCAATGGTGTGGACTGGATTCATATTGTGTAAGATGGCGGTTTAATGGTAACATGATAACGAACATTCAGGTGCTATAAAAACGGGTAATTTCTTCACCGCCTGAGCTATTATTAGTTTCTCAAGCACGACCTTGGTTCATGGATGTACTCAACAGATACATGGGGCTTTGACCCTCGCTGTCAGCAGGTACAACGAATGTTTTGCTTTGGGCTTAGTTCGTAGTTTTAATGATTAATTAGGGATCAGTGCATAAAGCACAGCGAGATAATGCATTTTTAAGGCACTTGGTGACCTTATAACCTGCAATTATGAGACCGACGGGAAGGACAAATGTATGCCTACAAAAATATTTCGTATGAAATCTCAGAGACCTCGACGTAAGTGGAAGGCTAATATAATGGATTTCGAACAATTGGTTTACGAAAATGTTATATTGGTTGGACTGGCTCGAGATATGGCCTGACGGTGTAATTATGTCGCGAAATTTTCGGTTCTTTAAGACGAAAATTCATAACCAGCTGAATATCTTTCAGCTCTTCAAGGGAGAGTTTACCACGCTTGAGCCTGCTGTGTCAGTCGTCGGTTAGTTACCATGAATAATTTTAGTGAACTAAATTAAATTTGTAAGACTTGAGGTTCTCACAGCGGTGAGTATGAAGATTTCCGTCTTCTGGGTTGTTGCGCTGTGTAGTCTGGTCGATATTAACCAACGTTTCAGAGGTCATACTGCCTCCGTCATCAGGGCGATGAATAATTGTATAATTTATGTTTTGCTCTTTATGATAAACAGTTTAACAGAAAGGAACATTTCTAGTGCACTCCACGCTTTCATATGTCTGATGTGTTTCAAAGTATCTAACACACCTCTTTCTTAAGCCGATCAATCTGAAGCTGTGCCAGCTTTCTCAGAGCTTCTGGTCGAACATGTTGATCACTCTCAGGGCTTGACATTGTTATCTAAAACAATACCAGTAAAAATTAATATTTGGACACACCCACTTGACTGTGTCACTAGTTTTCTTAATTTTGGTAGGAAGAAAACCAATATTAGACTAATTTTTTAAACCAATACAGTGGCTCGGTTTGAGCATCTGACACTTGAGATACATGACATTTTATTGGCCACAATCCACAGCAAGATCCACCTCAAGCAAATTTTCTACACTTTATAAACAAACTGTAACCGATGCAGTCATTAAATCATAGCAAGATATTAAATTTAAAATATAAGTAATTTTATTGAGGCTTAATTTAAACTGAGAGATTTATTCTTTTTGTGCAAATGTAAATAATAGAAATTATGTTGCGTGTATCAGAGATTTTATCCTCAGTTATTTTTCAAGTGGTGGGACAATGGATTGAAACAGCGGCTTCAGTAAGTGTGTGTGTTTCCCTGTGTAACTAGAGGCAGATCAGATGCGATCGATAACTTTAACGCGATGTCTCCTAGGGCAAGCTAAATATAGTCCCAGAATTGGTACAAACTCCATGTGAACAAATCACTCACACTCACGCCATCTTATGCTGATTCTGCAGCTGAATTACGCATTGCTTTTCTTCTTCGCATTTTCGTTGCCCTCAATCCATTTACTGTCGAATTCGAGGAAAGCTGACGAAGTAAGTTACGAAGTCTAATGTTCTTTCATATGGACATTTTTTTCCCTTGGTTACCCAGAAGAAATGAATTTGATTATGCAAAACACGCTGTAGAAACTTTATTGTATCCGTTGTGTGTGCTTGGACGAAAAATTCTATGTTCTGTGTCTGTAGGAGTGAAAGGGATTGTGACACGGAGAGGGAAATTGTATGAACGTAAGTTCTGAAACCGCAAGAAATAGCAAACATTTGTACATCGCAGCGGACGCTTCCGAAAGTTAGTATTAATTATAATTAATATAAATAAGTATTTGTTCCACTGGTTTATATCATAGAAAGACCTGAAATGAAAAAAGTCTCCAGTAAATCAACAACTGTTTAAGTTCCCCCGCCCAAAAAAAACCTAGGGAGATGTAGCTGTAATGTGTTATTTGGACTAAAAATTCCTCCATGGTTCATTAAGCTCTTTTATTTATATACACATGGAGAGGATGAATTAGTGGCGTCACGAGGGACAATAGCACGCAGAGTGCTTCTCATTTTCCCGTCGCTGTAAATTTTGTGAGATTTCTGTGCATGAAGTCAAGTGTAACTTTTGTGATGAATATTTTGTCCATTAAAAAATAGGCAGGCATAAAGCGTCAGTGTTTTCTTCTTTCTTTGTTTCCGTCACATACGTTTCATTTACTCTCACGCATTAATAAATTTAATGTGAAATTACTTGTGCCAATTTATAATAATTCAAAGAGATTATTACCTGTCCCATGTTGTTTATTTTTGTAATACGTAGTTATAGTCATATCATTTCTGTGTGCTATTGCCTTATATATTTGGGCAACAGTACACTTTGCATTTTCCTGATTTTTCAAATATAAAATTACTTTTATTAGAGACTTGACTTTGTCACTTATAACGTAATATTATCGATTAGATTTTAGTGAAATTACACCTCTCTGCCCTAATAATTTTTTTTATATGACGTAAGCAGTTATGCTAAAAGTATTCGACAAGCATATAAAAATTTTTATCAATACTGTTTAAAAACTTATAACATTTAGATCTTTGTGGGCATATATTTATGGTTTATTTGACGAAGCTATTAGTAGTTCAGATTATAGAGCATTGAAAGTTAACATGATTAATTTGGGAGAGATGGAGAAGGAAGCGATCGTGGCCTAACTTGAGGCATTATTTCTGCATTTTCTTGGAGGAGTTGATGAAGCCACGAAAAATATTTCTGGTAAGCCGGATTCCGGGCCTAGATTTGAATTTGGTACCTCAAGAATACGAAGCTAGTGTTCTCAAAACTCGACAACGATTTCTGTAACCTTCACGTGAAGTGTTCTTTATTGTTCCATTATGAACTTTGTATTCGTATGTACAGTCTATATGAGCACGTAAATAACAGCTGTGCCTCTAATTTGATTAACGAAAATAGCTACTTTGTTAGACTTCAGTTGTACCTAGCTTATTCTACATCATTCAGTTTTCTATTCAGCCTTAGAGTGAGAGAGGTCATAATTTAAATTCCTATAGAGTAGACACGTGAATTTTAGAGAAGAAACTAATTGTTGCTGAGCTAGCCAAAAACTCACCCATTTTACTGGAACCCGAATTTTTATTATCATATTTACAAAGTTCCACCTCTGTTTCCTATACTTATCCAAATGAATGCAATATAATCCCCGACAACCTATTTCTTTAAGATTCATTTTAGTGTTATCCTCTCATCTACGTCTACAATAAATTAATTATAAACACATAAACAACTCGAGTCTCATGATGAAGACTGAAGATTTTTCTAGCTTTCTGAACAACAAGAACAACAACAAAGCACATTAATCTACCGACTGAAGACATCTGTTGCTACTGCACAGTTACGTTAATCAACGAGCCATCTCCGCCTGTGTATCTGGCTGTGCTGCAGTGTTGTGGGGAAAGAGGGCTTTATTTATAGTCTTGGAGTGACACGAAGTAAGTATTGTTCCCCACCAAGAATATAAAAAGGATGAGAGTTTACGTAACGACTACAGTGCCTTTGGTCCCTTTTCATAAACAAACAAAATCTACATTCCGCTGTTCGCCTACCTGGACTGTACTCAATCTTTTACTCGTTTCAAATGTTTTAGATATTGTGCTAAGATTTTAGATTCTCACGGCGGCAAGTACAAGTACTTCTGGGTTGTAGCGCCTTGTAGTCTGATAGAAGTTTACCACGTTTCAGAGTTGCTTGATGCCTCCTTCATCACGGCGATCACTCTGATGATGGAGACAGCAACGGGATAAAAGTGATTCATCTGTCTATGTCAAACGCTAGCACGCAAGCAACCGTTAACATCTCGAGACTGGCTAACGGTGAGTGCTTGGAATATTATGCAGTATCAACTCTAACCACGAGTGCGCAGCAGGCGAGCCTCAACTAGCTGATTGCGACTGCGCAGACGGTGAGCGCAAGCCTCAACTAGCTGGTTGGCACTTGCCTGACTAGAACTAACGATTCATTTTATCTGAATGTTCCTGCTCGGTTACTACGTATGGAGTACAACTGAACCACGTGTTTTTATTTATTAATGTGTTTATCACTGTTAATATGGACGCCCTGCCCCTAGTCCCCACATTTCATCCTTGTGCCGTAGGTCAATGCAATTATAAACATATGGCGTCTATTATAATTTATATCCCAAAGCAGGTAATAAAAGATTTTTGCACATTTCAGGTATCTTTGTTGAAGGCCACGTGCAAAGTACTTTCTGTTTCATAAAGCTGAGTGGCAGCAAAGTATCTATCTTGAATGTCGTGGGATTCAGATAGTGAACTCCAATTTAACGCTTAATAAATTTACAGAAATTGCCTTCGTTTCGCAACAGCCCTGGTATCGTGTATCTTACTCGTGACTTTGTTTTATAGCCATTCAAGCTGCAACCTAGCGACAGCAATTCACAAAACGCAGGAAAAATGTTTTGGGATACAGATACGTATTATATCACTATAAGGAATTCTTTTTAAAGTTAATATTAGTATTTCAATGTACTACTCTTTTAAATGAATATCTTTAGGCCAAATATACTGAAATAAAAGGATTTTAGTCGAACCAGGAAGTCGATGGAATATTTAGCAGTCACGTAATTGTTTAATTCATAGATTGTTAATCAAATTATTATCAAAACTCTTTGATTTTCATTTGCAGTGGATGATTTTCGCCATTTTCTTTCTCTCCGAGTGTAAAGGCGTAAAGGTAAAATTAATTGTAGGAGCTCTGTCTTTGGAGCGCTCATCCGTCCGTCAGTCCGTATCTACGCATGAGAAAACTCAAGAACAGATAAACTGATTTTAGCTGAATTTGATACTGGAAGAATTCACGAAAATATGTCGAGCCATTTCACTTTTCGTTTATGTCGGTCAGTTTTAACTACCATTTTAAACAACTATTAAGAATATATACTTAAACAAGTGTTGTGTTTTTTTTACAATAGCCACTGATTCCTTCCTACAAACTACTAATGAAAATTCAATAACAAATCACATTTTCACGTCAACTGAAAAGCGGACTGAAGTTTAAAAGTTATCTGAGTTACCACAAGCAGTTACAGGCTAATTTATACAAACTACATGAAAGAATAAGATGGTTCTTTTCTGTGTAGCGCCGTGCAGTCTGACAGAAGTTTACTAACGTTTCAGAGGTACTTGCTGCCTCCTTCATCAGTAGTCATCGCCCTGATGGTCTTTAAACCCACCGTCGTAAAAACCTCAAACCCTACTTAAAGAAAGGCTGTTAAATTTCAAATCATTTCACCACCACGGTTACTGTCTAAACGGAATTGAAAAATAAATGTTATGAGTACTGTACTGCTATAAAAGGGTCATACTTACCCCAAATGTTTTTAATGCTTCGATGGTAATTTTTTTATTATATTTTGCCCCTATCTCTATCTGCTTTTAAGATGATACATTTTCTGAATTACATAATATTACTTCTTCTTCTCATATTACGTTATTTTATTTTTACAAATAATTTGTGCCAAACGCATCTGTTGATTGTAGGCTGTAGTGTATACTTTTTTTGGTATTTTCATTTCCAATTCTTTTTACTCGTTCAGTTAATTTGGCTATGTCTTGCAAATAACTAATGCAATTTGTAATTATTTTAAATATCTCCATTCTCTTTGTGATATTTATTTCCTTTGTAATTTGAGTTAGTTGCCATGTACCTGTTCGTCTGTCTATAACAACTCTAGACAGATTTTCCTTAAATTCGACATGTTATTTTACTAACATTTGCCACAAATTCTAAGTTTGGTTCGGAAAACAGTAACCAGCGCTTTACATGAAGACCAACCTTTGTTTCTTGCGCGCATTTTTGTCATAATTAGCTAAACGCTTAACCGAAAGAAAGTTTCGAACAAACGCTTTAGAGAAAACTGGAACATTTTATGTTGATAATGACAAAACTTTACGATTTTCGAGATAATTAAACTACAGTGGTTCTTATGTACCATGTCTTAACCCGAGTGACGTTTGACTGATTTTGTTCGTGTATTTTTTGTGAGTTCTTGATCGTTTGTTCCACCTGTTCTAAACTATTTATAAGAGAAATAAGAAACCTATTGAATACCAAAAAATCCTGTAAATTACATACACAATTATTTTTTTAAATTCGGTACAGCATGTTGAGAGGGTGGGAGAAAACAGAAGATACTTACATACGATAAACCAATAGTAATAAAGGACATAGGAAGACCAAGAATTCGGCTGAAGGATCAATTTTAATATTCTGAATTCAGAACAGGTTATACAGCACTCAATCCATGTCAAGGAAGAATTAGATAAGAATTTATCAGAAGTTGATATTTACGAATTTAAAATTAGAGAGAAAGCATCGGTATTGTAACGCTTTACACACAGTTCCTAATGTCTTACTTACTTGAATGCTAATACTGCCTTCTTTGCTGAAATTAGAGTTTTTAGGCGAAACAGAGTGTCACAGAACAACCCTCAGGATATAGGCGCTGCACGCCAGAAGTAATTCTGCAGAGTAACGACTTTTTTGTACTTATTCCTTTTAATTGGCGTTCTTGTGCCTGAAATAAGAATAATAATTAAGTCAGGCAATGTCTGCATTCATAGGTACGAATATCCGCAAACCGAAAGTTCGTAACTCGGAAAGTTTTCACTAAAACTACAAAAGACCAAAGGAGTACGAACTCCTGCTTGCATTCCGCAAGCTATTGTTGGTAAAGACTTACTTCGTTTTATGATAACCATTAAATTTCTGTGTCACCACTTTCAGCCATTATTTTTCTCATATGTATGCACAGAGGCTAAATCATAAAACCACCTGCTCTCTGTTCGAATCTCTGTTAGTAAATTTAGTGACGCTTGTTTAATTGTCTCTGGGGGCCTCTTAAAACGATGCTACAGCCAGGCACGGATGAGTACTGCAATTTAAATGAAAACCAACGCCGTAAAATGATACTAAAACAGAGTTTGAGTAGGGTAATCGAAATTTCCTCCTGTCTTTGTCAGTTTACGCTTTATATAACAGTGATCGGTCACACAGCCATTACTGACAGGTGTGGGTGGATATTCAAAGGTAGATTACACTTGCTGCTTCAACTAACTCCTTACTACGAGGTTTTAGTTGCAAATGTGATAGTTATTCAGCTGGTTAAGAAGCTCCTTGCTTTATGGAATGTAATGTGTTCACAAAATCTCGACATGTCACTTTATCTTCAGCCAGTCCCAACATATCTCTACATCCAAGTGCCCCAAGCGGTCTCTTCAATTGGAGTTATGAAACAAGCATTAAAACACTATCGAGAGGCTGAGAAATACCAATACACCGACCTGCTCGATAAATCGAGTTGAAGGATATGCATGTATGTGAGTAGGCCTACGCCTTTTTATGAAATTAAAATTGGGGTGTGTGTGTTTGTTCACTCATAAATCGAGAATTAATATATCACTTTTCACCAAACAAGGTAAAGATTTTAGAAAGGTCAACACTCCGAGAAATTGTACTGAGTTCGATTTCGATTGAGGGTGGTTCCTGTAGCTCGGAAACTAAGCTACGTAGAATAAAAACACCGAGACCAAAGTTGCTTATTTTTGTGAGGATATAGGAACAGAGACCTCAAGCACGAAAAATCTGTCCTGGATTCAAATCCCGTGAGAATTATCTTGTAGCTTGGAAGCTAAGCACGTTAGAAGAATGGAACTTAAAAAAATTATTCTTTCAGCGATGAGGTCACAGAACAAAGGTTATAATCTCCAAATTTGTCATGGTTTCTAGTCTCTGTGAAGATTTTAAGTTTAGGGATTTTTTCCTATGATATTTAACTATACGTATCAAATGATCAGGCCTATGGGAAACTTTCGAGCAATCAAGATTGATAAGGAATGTAAGCGTTTGTTCCATTTCCCAGCAGCAAAACAACGGTAACCCTGTAAGTACTGATAAGTTGAAGTCTATTAATTTTGATTTCAGATAATCGTTTCTAAGGACACAGCGATAAATCTCTTACTCTCTGATCTCCCTGAGATGTTCATTAACTTATTAATCGATTTTAGAAATGGATATAATTCTCAATACTACTCAGAAGCAAAATGTGACATAAAATTAAAATAAAATTATACATGAGGGCGGATTACAAGAATTTGTCATATGCTACGTTTTGAAAGATGTGCTTTACAGAATATCCCAAAAAGATGTACATACAGCAGCAACTTTTGTGGTCACTTGTCAATCAGTTGCTCACCGCTGTAAAATGTGTCGCGAAGCGAGTGTTGGTCATTTTGAACGCCACACCAGACTCGCTAATTCACTAAGTGCCAGTGCTGACGTATGTACTGATTTAATTTATTAAAATATATTTATAGTTATCCATGGAAATTCTGAATCTACTCGACGTCCTGTTCGGTCAAGCCTGTAATATTTAATATTTATATAAATCATATACCATCTCTAAAAATGATAACAATATGTCCGTCTCAACGTATGTTGTTGATACAAATGCCATTGTTCAGTCAGGCAGCGTACAATTAAAGGTAAATAAACGAAGAAATGTCATTAAAACTTTTGAATTCAGGTTTTAAAAATGGAGGATTAAGTTTAATGTTAATAAACGTGCGATGATATTTTGCTCTAAGCAGCTGACCCACCTCCGCAAAAGTGTACCCCCATTTAAAACTCTTTTAACAAATATTGTCTGGTTAAAAGAGGTCAAATACCTCGGCGTCATGCTATATCGCAAACTCAACAACAGATTGTTCATAAATAAAGCAGTGAGCAAAGCCAACCACAGAATCAGGCTGCTCTACCCTAACCTGAAAAAGTCCTCCTCCATCAGCATTGCATTAACAATCTATAAAACTGTCATATAAAAAAACAACGTACGCAGCCCCTGCCCGGGGATACGCGGCCAAAACGTACCTCAGTAAATTCCATGTTTTTCAGAATAAGATACTGAGAATTATTACTAAACTTCCAAGGGTAACGTGAATCGAAATCTTACATGTATAAACTGGAATGCAGACGATAAAAAGCCATTTCAGGAAACTAGAAGGTAAATTACATTTTAAAAGTCAGTTCAGCGAAAATCCTCAGATGAGGCCACTATTATTTTATGTTTGATAATGATAAAAGACCGCGGGCCCTATTAGTGGATTGGCCTGTTCTACGGCGAGTGTTCACGTGTATCACATCATTTACATAGAGTCAAACAAATGAAAGTATCTTTTGGGTAAAATAGTCCTCATTTTAGCCGCCTGTTCATCGGAAGACGCTCCAGAGGAGAGGATTCCCTCGGCGGCAATTAATGCTGTCCTTGCTCTGGATCAGACCGAGAAGTCACGCGATTTACTGACGACCAAGAAGACAGTTGAAGGAGATTATGGAAACTACGGATAATCCGCGTACTATTATATTTTATCGTATTATCGCATCCAATGAATGAGAACGTAACACGTATGTTAAGGAAACCGAGGAGGCCACTGTTTTCTTCTTTTGTCTGCCGGACTGCTGGCTAGTAGTCCGTGTGCATCCGAAGGTCCAGCCACCGGCCATCTCGACACAGTTTTCTTGGTTTTCCTCTGTCTTTAAGCAAATTATGAGGTGGCTCCAAAGTTCCAATGTGTTGCTGCATGCTTTTCATGCAGCCATCTCGATTTAAATTAATCAAACTTTTGCCGCATTACAGTGGAATCCACTAAATTACTTAATTAAATTTCCAAATTATAGCTTCAACATTCACTAACAAGGAAATAAAAATTTCGCCGTCTCTTGTTATCAAGCTTCTACCAATTATCAACCTAACATCTTCTCTGTTATTTTATCTTTACCAGAAAGACGAGCGGTCATTGCCTGGGAACCTTCTAACTATCAATTGCTCTTTTTCCTCCTCCAGAAATAGTGTCTCCCACAAATTTCCTCTTTGCTTCTATTCTTTTGCTATCCTTCCTAACTCTCTCTCCTTCTTTCGGCTTCAAAAGGAAAAAGAAATTTCTTAAAATTGGCAGTCCGACCAAAATGTGCTGTCATACAAACATCATGTGCACCAGTGCCGAGTTTATAAACGTTTAAAGGTTTTTGTCTCAGTCGGTGTGACCTCAAGTAGGCCTATAGAGTCCAAGCTTTGTGGTTTTAAATTTGAGCACAACACACTTAAAATTCAATTACAGTTTTTTTTTGTAACACAGCCTTGCATAAAATTTGATT
Source organism: Zootermopsis nevadensis (assembly GCF_000696155.1). The sequence goes on from NW_019059680.1 coordinate 1,960,808, forward strand.
TAAATGGAAATTGCATCCGTATTTTCTTGAAAGTTTCTTCACCAGTTCACCGAATTCAACAGCCGTTTAAACGACATTAACAATCATCTTGCTAACGAGTAAGAGAAACAATTGTCCATTCACTTATTAAAGACAACTTTGCATAGCCTTTTATACATTCAAGCCAGTACGGCCATAACTATTCAGCAATCTACGGAGATGTAAACGTTTTATCTGTAGGTCTACATGACATATATTAAATGTTCTCTTCAAAATAAACATTCGTTATCCCAGGCAATTTTTTATGTTGAACCATTTTGGAACTAGGTAATACAGTTATGTTCTTCAGCTTAATCTAACGATATCTCCAGGACTTTTAACAGACACAACTTAGCGAGCTGAAATTAAATATAGAAGGTTCTAGTTTTCTTATACTCTAGGGTTCACATCGTTTGTGTGTGTGTTAATAACTGATAATTGGAGTGCTCTTTATTAACTACAATATTTTTATTAGACTCGAGTGAAGTGCTGTGGCCTGTAAGAATAAGCAAATCAAGATTTTTTTGGATGTGGAACCTTCAGCTGGTTTCGACTTGTGGTCTGTTATCGACAGAGTTCACATGCTTTAGTTATGTCTCTTTGATCGTGGTTAATTAAGGATATCATAACCGTTGATAATAACAGTTAAATCATTCAGTAACATGGCTCAGTCAGCACTGAGTCTCAGTGAAAAGCCTTAAGTTTTCCGTGAGTGCTTAACCAGTCTGTTCTATAATTGAAAACATAAGAAATAAGAGGAAAGTGGATCAGGCGTTAATAATCTCAGTATAAACGTACCAAGGGTAAGCATAAGGAGTAAGGGAAGCGGACATACGAGGGACAGAGGAACTTCTTTGTAAATGAATATAGCAGTTTTTTAAGCAATTAAGTGGAAAATAACTGAGGGATTCATAAGAGAAGTAGCTGATGATACTGTGTTTTACTCTCTGAATGTGTTCCATTTAATGAAATCTTCATACTCACCGCTGTAAAAAACCCAAATCTTACATAACGAAATCGTTTTGTTCAAATCGTAAATATGTACTGTTTTGTAATACATTAGTACCTTACTTTTTATGTAACTAACAAAATATATTTTATATTTTTATATCCTAACTATGTATTCCTGGCTTCTTTGCTGCATTCACAGTTTTTCTCAGTCACCGGTTTGTTTTTATATTGTTCCGTTTATGTGTTATTTTGATATTTATAAAATGGTTCGATAAGTGTAATTGTTTTATATCGTTGTAAATGTTAATGGGAGACATTTACAGTGTTTGTATTTTAGCATTTTCTGGCTACGAAAGTTTACTAATTCTTTCACAACTCGTATATGACGTCAGAGATTCGCACGGCGGCTCTGCAAAGCTGTCGATGTTAATATTCTGTGCAGTAAAGGCGTATTTAAACATTGTAGTCTGCAAGAAAACACGGCATTTTTACCCGGAAGACTGACATCAACACTTTCTTTACGAGTTGCACTTGTACAATGAATTGTATTTATTTTAGGGAAATTGTTTCTTAGAACAATACATGCTTGGTATGCAGCCATTGCATCACTTGTCTCTTGCCAAGACAGTTTTATCTCAAATCTATCTTCACTCTCCAGTAATTTCACAACACATAACAATAACAGACTACGTAAATCATCGTAAAGTAACCGTTCTGTTTTAATCCACTTCATACAAAGGTTTCATTGTTACAATGCTCTCTGCAGTCAAAAACAATTTGGGGGGGATTGCATCAGACGTACAATGACGTCAGCGAAATTTTGTTCTGTTTATGGAGTTGAAAAATATTTTATTAAGCCATCCATATCTGAAGAATAAGGACGAGTGGTGTCTTCACACTCAGGATATTAATAGGCCTAATCCTATGAACTGCATAGTCTTTCCACAATAACAGTGAGACTCATTCACCTGAGAATATCGTGAATAAACTCGTGTATTTTTTACTTACTAGCCACTCTCCAAGCTGCAGTGGGATGATTCTCTTTAATTACGACATCGATTTTGTTATAATTTTCGTCAGGGCACCTTTGAAAAGTGACTGATCTTGTTATGGTGCCACAAGGACCTCTGAAACGTCGGTAAACATCGACCAGACTACAAGGCGCAACAACCCAGAAGACAGCCATCTTCACACTCACCGCTGTGAAAATCTCAAATAACAACTGTTTGCGCACGTAAAAGTATTTGTTAGTTATTCCCTACATCTGTTTAAAACTTCATACTCGACCCCGAAAGAACCTGAAATCTCACTTTTGCTAAAACGTGTCTATTGTTTCTGCATACGCTTTGCCAGGCAACGCAAAATGCCGCGTCGTTAGTCCGCTTATAAATATCTACCGAAGCCTACTAGTGCATCACGTTTCTCACGGCCTGGACGTTTTTAGGCCTGTGGTGTCTTGTAGGCTACATTAACAGCTTTGTTTGGTCCTGTTCGCTTAACATGGTCTGGTAGCCCTCGTACGTTGCGTGTCACATCTACAAAATGATTGACTGACCTGTTTTCGAAAATTAATTTGTTATTGTGCTGGATCGAACATCGCCGTTAGATCGCGGTTAGAGGTCTCGAGTTAAAACCTGGTCTAGAGACCAGTTATACTGACTGAAGTGTTTCGTGATTTTTCTCAGTCTCTCCAAAAAATTAAGAGATAATACCTAGAATAAAATAAAGAAGCTTTCTTTTTAATCCTTTAGAATTAATTATTTATAAATCAGTCTATCATTTCACACCTTGTAGGTCTAATATAAACAATTCAACAGCTCTTAAATAAATAACCGAGTAAAAGGACGTTCTTTTACGTACATATAGGTATCACACGTGTATGGGGGACTATCACTATCCAGTTATACAATCAATCAAATTCTATAAGATATATTTTAACATCATTCTTGCATATCCTTTACAATTTCTGTGTTAGTGGCTCATAAACTGAGGCTTCCTTGACGTGAATAAAAACATTTTAGACCCAGTCTATAATCATGGCTTGAATATCAGTATCAATTCTTAAATGACTGATATTGAACTTGAATATTATCATTGGAGTTCTTTTCCTGTTTAATCATATGGTTTTTATTTAAAGCGGCCTTTTCATATAAATTTATATGCATTGTAATCAGGCTTTAATATTCCTCGAAATGAGTTTTATAGCCCCCTGGGGGCCACAAGCCCATCACCTGGAAACAGTATTCTAATTGGCCATCTTCCAAAAGCATATCCCACCAAACATTTGTAAGCACTGCTTGCCTTCCACATTCAAGTTCGATACATCGTAACCGCGGTGAGTACTGGAAGAAAAATTAAAATCACCAAGTTCACCGTTGAGTAATTCTTGTCGTTGCTATCTAATATATAATACTATATTATTTATTAAATATTGCTATATGCCCATTTTCCATGATTAGTTTCAAATTCGATAACAAACATAAAAATGAGCGTAAAAAGGAATATGACATTGTTCTTTACACTGGAATATCTCCTCTTCCGGTTCGCCTTCTATAGTCTGCTGTAGAATACAGATTACGTTATGAAAAGTGACATAAAATGTTTACAAAAAGAAATAACAGTTTCTTCGCATTAGAAAACACGTAAAGGGTTTAATAAAATTTCCTCATCCTTTCTAAAAATAAAAACATATTCACAATATATTAGAAGGTTTACGAGATACTTTATATGCTGGAGCGCCGAAATATGTGTGGGTATTGAAACGAGCAGTAACAAGAGAAATACATGTCACAGCACAGCTGAACACAGTCGACTACACTACCATTCAGATCGGTGATTCCCAACCTTTACCCGGGGGGACAGTGGAGTTTTATGAGGAATTCGAATGGGTGTTTATTCATTTATCGGTTTAAGTACCAGTAAGATAAGTTGTTACGTAAATAAACATTAGTTATGGTGTTCCTTACAAGCATTCAAATGTCCCCTTTCTCGAATACAGACTTATTTATTTACTGGGATAGAGCCAGACTTTATGTAGGATTTGAGGTTCTCGCAGTGGTAAGTCTGAAGATTGCTGTCTTCTGGGTTATTGCACCGTGTAGTCTCGTCGCCCTGATGACGGAGGTAGTATGACCTCTGAAACGTTCCAGACTACCAGACTGCACGGCAATAACCCAGTAGACAGCAATCTTCAGGTTTTATGTCTTGTTACTTCCGACGGATAATCACGAGTATGGCAGTGAAATGTGTTTCACTATCCAGCATTATTAACAATGTCTTTTACCATTAAGTTACATGCTACATCGCCTATATAAAAGCCGTAGTAGGTTTATCGGGTGAAATGTTGTAGGTTACTTGAGTGAAACGATTCTGTGTTCCCAGTTTGTTTTCCCTAAAACTGTGCATATATTTCTAATTTTCCCCTTTCGCATAATACACACTCCACCCTTCTCATCATAATTGTTTTCTTGACACTAAAAATATTTTGCGAATAATATCAATTACGTAACACCTGATTATTCAGTTGTATTCATCATGATGTTACTTCATCTCTCTTAGGTACAAATATTCTCTTCAATACTTGCATTCAAACAGACTGCTTAAATCTACTCCGCTTTTCCGATACAGCAAGAGACCAAATTTCACACCGATACAGTTGTATCTAAAGAATCCAGCCAAGTCCGAGGACCTGTGTAACATTTCGTTGGATTCTAGTTTTTATGGCGTGGTTTTCTTACCCCCATCCCGTCTTGCCTAACCTCCAAATAGAGGGACCTCCTTTTTCCGGCGTTCTGTGTTCACCATGTTCCGTATTTTTAGGCCATCTCCTCGGTGCGAAACTGGAAAAGGACCATGCCGTGGTGATAACGAACTCAGTTAATAATCTGTGCAAAGTAAAATTTATTGGCGAGTTGATGTAAGATGCCGGATAATATTTTGTTTGTTCAAATTTTATAATTGTTATTTGCTACTACTAATACTTATAGATACCTCAAATAATTGTCGTCTATGGGTTACATCGAACTACCATAAAGCGTTTGATAAGACCCTGTTTTTGTTAAAACGATTAGTGATTACAGATGTCGATGTTGATTTTCTGGGCTGTAACTTTGTGTGGATTTGTAGGTGGATACCAGAGTTTGGAGGAACATACTTCCTCTTAATCTCTCATCACTTAACCGTACGTCAGACTGCTCTTGTTACAATACCATCAACCCATGAATAAAATCCCGACTTTTGATAGAACACGTACATTTTGAGTCTTTAAGCAGATGCTGTGATCACTGTGTAACATCTGATTGGAATCTGTTATTTTTACAGACTCCAACTTTAAATGTTACTCTTCTTTTTTTTTCTTTTTTTTTTTTTGTGTGTGTGTGTGTGTGTGTGATTTGGTGGTCATCATGTTCTTGTAAATTTTCGGTCTCTGTAAAGTGATTCAAACGCAACCGTAGGCAAGCAGAAACAAGTGGGAGGGAGCAGTTGTAGTGCGTGAACGATAGATGTCTAGGTGAACGAACGATTTACAATCAACTACTTTCTATGTAATAAAGCCAATGTAGGGACAACTGGAACGTCGGTATCACATTCTACATTCCCACATTTGATTTACGTCTCAGTATTCTGGGAATTATTAGATCCATTCTTAGAGGTTCTGCGGTTCTTGCCAGCACGCACAGGAGGAGAATAGGGCAATAAATAACGTTCTTTGACTCGGACACTGCGAATGGCAATCCGTGTATTCTCGCCGCAGTGATTCAACATGCGAAATCTACGATAAGACTGGGGAAGAGTTTAAAGGGTCCACAGATGGTTCATTATCTTTACAAACCCGTAATCAGTTATCACTCTGGTATCACCATATGCCTAGCAACAAAATTACATGTTTAAGTACAAGAACATACAAGATAATACAGAAAATTTGACATACTATTATTCGTGTCTGTTAGAGTTTAGATATTAGTACCTATTTCCTCCATCAGTAGATGCTCCGTACACCAATATGTTGTCAAATGTGGGATAGTGTAGATGGGCTAAAGTTATCAAAATTTCGTCAGTAATGCTTGTTATTATTGAACGCCGATTATCATGACTGACGTTTATCGTGGTTTTATAAGTCCCTCCAACCTAATATCTTGATGTAGGTCAAGATCGATTTCCTCCTCAGTCTTCAAGATTAATCGTTCACAATCATGCTTCCATTCGATTTTATAGGAATAAAAGAACAGTTTTATGTTTTAATAACATTTTCATTTTGCGCATTGTGATATATACGTTGTTTTTCATCATCTATTGTAAATTATAGGACACCCATCTTTAACGTAAACAAGCGAAACGTTTAAGTGTAAATAAAACTGTAGTGTTGCTTTGGGGCAACTCTGTATAACATATGCAGTAAATAAAGAGTCGTAAAAACTCATAATTAGTGCTTGTTAACGCAGGTCAGAGGATTGTACACTCGTCACCAACGCAGAGACACAATCTGGGAGACATATTGTTTTATGTACTCACCTGCACGTACGTAGTTGATGAAGACATAAATGTAAAGAAAGGGGAGCCTTCTGCGATATTCTAAGGAAATTTATTATGCCAACGATAGTAGCGTTGGTCTTGTTACGGCTACCGTGCAACCATCGCCAGCCAGTGTCTCGCAGCAGACGCATCCGAAGTCACCAGCTCGTGTACCCCAGTCTTGCAGCTTGTTACTGATTGTGTACTCGGCTAATGCAGGACAACATCGATCGGATGTTCACAAGCAATATGCAAATACGAGCGGGGTCTACGTGCTGGCGCGAGGCTTGTCATGTGCTTGTAACACCTGTTGACGTGAAGAAACCGCGGCCTGTCTCTTACTTACCCTGGGCAAGGCGTGAAACTGTGTGCTAATACGTCATTCTTGTGGAAGAGGTGACTTGAAATACCATTCTACTTATAGTGGTACAGGGCGTCAAGGTTTGCTGATCGATAGGTTTATAACGATGCTGTTTTAACTGCGCAGATTCGAATAAACTGCTATCACGAATAGCGAATAAGAAGAAATGTAGGTCTCTGTCACTAAAATGACTTTCTCACAGCTGTTGCTCCATTAAACCCACTCCCTGTCAGTGACCCTCGACCAAATCCACAGCGAATTGTTTTATTGTTGTTGTAGAGCTCAGACTTGTCACCAGTGTACTTATCTGAAAACTATTAAGGAACTCGTCTTTTGTGGTACGTTGATCGGGACAGCTTAGTCAATATACTGACTGGCTACGTAATAGGTCACCTTATGACTGGCGAAGGAGTACGTGTGTTGCTCTCCGTAACCATCCCCTTACCCAGAAACGTTCTGGGGACAGCCATCCTCACAGATTGCCAACATTCAATACTCCTAGTCGATGAGTTCCGAACGCTTTCTCTGGGATAAACCAATTTACTCCACGCGGTGTAACTACCCAGAATACCAGCTTCCTAGTGAGTGCGGAACATTTCAGTCAGGTCATGAGCGTGTCTGTAAGGATGAGTCATGGGACCTTGTGACATTACGCGCCTCCATATTGCTTTGTTCCCTTTTTATTCGCGTGGATATTCGTCATAACGATCAAAATTTAAATTCGACTGAAGATCGCACGAAACTAAGAGGTAATTTACTGGTGATATTCGGATGAAGAGCCACAAGGAAAGAGCGTGGAACATTGAGTATGATAAATTAGAGTCTTTGGTCTTCAATACGATCAATGCTGCTGGGTTGACTGACAGTCAGCCTTTGATCTCGTGACATGCTGTCAGTGTCGCAAGTACCGAACTGTGGATGAATCATCGCCAAGAATGACCCTGTTAATGGAAAACCGTGATACTGGGAATAGATTTACAATTCTGTCGGCTTGGCTAACGCCAAAGGTTATTTTCTTCTTCAAAAGAGATATCCAATGGAGAGAGGAACAACGCATGTAGTCGTCATTAAATATGTAAGGCGAAGCCTAAAGATGGAAAAGGAATAAAGACAAGGAAGGGTGAAAGAGAGGAATGAATAAATGAAGAACTAAAGTAAAAAATATCTATGAAGGAAAAGGTGTAGAAAGAAAAGAGGTGACACCACGTCAACGAGGTGTATGGGGGAAATGGCGATAAAGTTTCACGAACTTTTAATCCAGGAAATGGCTTTGCGCTCCGCACTTATTTATTGCCAGGGAAAATCGGCTAAATTGATAAAAAGAACTTCTCTGGAATGTCAGTAGGTTACAAGTAACAAGCCTACTCCTTTCTTGTCTTCTAGTAATCGAACCATGACCGTGCAGTCCATCGTCCGTCCTCAGTTGTGGTAATTCATTTTGTAAATACCTTAAATTAAAATAAGTCATATACCACATTTTATTTCAAGTTAATTAAATACAATTAATCTACGTTTAAGTATGTCCTCTAGTCTCGTATCAGACTATTTTCTTCGACCTGGGTTGGAATGTTACAACACGTTCGTGATGGCGAGTCATTTCCTACCTGTATGTGAATATAGCAGGAAATTCGAAGTCTGTGGACACGAAGTAGACCTACGTCGAACACGTAACACGTACGTACGGAGTAACAAATCAGATATTAAAAGTATTATAATTAATTAATCTGAATCTTCTGGGACTCATGGACTCTTAGCCCTGAAGATGTAGACAGTAAGCACCTCTGAATGTCGGTAAATTACTGCGAGATTACACGAACTAGTAGAAGACAGCCATTGCCATGTTAATGTAAACATTCGAAAGTAATATTTTATAAAAACTGTTGTCGTTAATAATCTCACATGCATAGCAATAACTGATAATGTGTTTTATTAATTGAATTAGAAACAAATGTATCACTCCTGAGGTCGCCTTATTGTAACATTCAGATTATGATAAAATTTATAACAAAATTACACTACGAGCGCCCTAATGCGTTTGCATCGGAGCGGATCACCGTTCAATTCTCAGCCACGAGACCGTTGACTCAAGTGCTTAATAAAATCCTTCAGTCTGTGTATACAGGCGCCTTACTCCTGTTTTAAAACGGACCACTTAATTTCACATCCTTTCCGATTAATTTTTCATACGACTATTACTATCATATAGTTTGCCATTCGACGCTGTATAACAAATGCACGTGACAAAGCGTTGTTACATAAATCAAGGAGCCAAAAACATTTCATATATTTCAAAATCGTATTCTTATTGATGGTTAATGTTTTTCATTTTTGTTATATCCGATATAAGATACTTAAACATATGGATTAAGGATCATGCGTTGTGGCACGATAATCTCACTGATTTTTAGAAAAATGCTTCAATTCGACCAAAACACATTACGCTACGAAATACACAATACATGACATTGGAATACTAGAGTGAACTGTATTTACGTGGTTCAAAATAGGGACCAATGGCGGATTCATCTAAATGGGGTAATAACATTTTATGTTCATAAATTTCGGAAGATATCTTGACTAGCTGAGTAGATTTTACTTTCTCATAAAAGACACTAAACCATGGAGTTAGGATCAGAGAACGTCGTTCACGATGTTAAATAAATGTAGCTAGATCACTAAGCTGTAACGATTTGTGCATGTATTCGGTTCGATACATGTCTTGCTATCTGCAATACTTATTGAGAAGTTTAATGGTTTTCCTCAGCTACCTCCAACGAATTCCAGGAAAGTATCCTCATGTATGATTTGAGGTTCTCACAGCGGTGAGTATGAAGATTTCTGTCTTCTGGGTTGTTGCGCTGTGCAATTCATCGCCCTGATGACGGAGGCAGTATGACCTCTGAAACGTTGGTAAACATCTACCATACTACACAGCGCAACAACCCAGAAGACAGAAATCTTTAAAGTATCTTCAAATAGACAAAGATATTCTTCTTCCAAATACTCACCACTCAGCATTTATGACCATTTTCGTTATTTGTCGAAGTTATATAACCCCTTCATTTTTCCTTAAACGATCTAAGAGTCAAATACTCGCAAATGTTTACTAATACGGTTATTTTGACGTATGCACGAAAACAGTTTATTTTAATTAATTTATAATTTTCAAAATTTAATACATTTTATTTATTCGAAATTCACTGGACTGTTGGGCAGGAAGTCAGGCGTATGTCATGCTTCACACACAGACACCACTCCGATTTTGCAAAGTTAAAATACGGAAGTCTTTATAATTGGGTACAAGCCCGGAACGTTTCACATGGCGACTGGTTCTCACGCCCCAGATATCCCTCATTGGTCGTGGTAAACTGTTGCGATATTGTTTGAAGTCACAAGAGCGCTTCGGCGAATGGCGTTTTCGATGCAGGAACAATGTATATGTTAAATATATTTGTACTGCAACTTGTTCAAAGATTCTCTTTTATAGTATCCAATGAGGAGAGAGTGAGAATCTTTTACAGAAAATAATAGAGCCTACAGGAATGCGTGGCCTGTTTGATGGTAACGTATCTGCATTAGCTCGGTACGACTGAGGAGAATCACGAAAACTCTTATGTCAGAATAGTCGGTTGCCGAAGATATTCGAACTAGGTACCGTTTCAGCTGTGTTATTTTACTTCGTGGTATTTCAACTGTTGTCCTCTTAGCTGTAACTCCTGACACGTCTAGACGTTATTTGCTTTGAACCTCAGCCAATGCAGACTGCTACATATAGGTCTTCTATGATTTTCGTCAGTCTCTCCCAACAAATTCCGAGCCATTGTCTAACAAAAGCAATTCAGTACACTTACATTTTTTCTATCTGTTTGGTTTCCACGAAAGGAGAGAAGTTCTTGAAACGCTGATAATCTCTTGGCTTGTCGTTAACCCGAGAACGCATTGGAAGTTCGTCCTTTAAATATACCCGCCCTCAGATATGCTACAGTATCAGCCAAAGAATATCCCTTCAGTATTTATCTACTGTAACTTGATTGTATTGTCACTGAACCACTTAACTCACAGATTGTATGCAGCATTTAATATAACACCGAGCCAAGTTTATAATAAAGTCATAATACCGTGCATCAGTTACACTGGTTACTTTTTCCTTGTGGATGTAATAAAGATAGGCCATTGTACTTTTCCCAGAACGAATAATGTTCGTGATAGGCTCCGTGTAATGTATAAGATCAATTCTCATTAAGCTTGTCAGTCTGTCGCTTATCATATGAAAGCATATTTACTCAACGAGATAAAGAGCTGAGCCCAGCGCGTACAGGACGTTCCAATTCAATTTCTGACCGAAATGTACAAATAATTGTGTGTAATAATATTTTAGTATTCCTGTTAAGAAATATAAACTGTGATCGCTCTAATAGACTTTATAAAGGCTGACAATAATCTCGTTACTAGCAACGTAAGTATAACATTAAAATGGATTAAAATAAGTTACAATTTAATCTCAGTGAAATTTCAGGTTTTCACGGCGAAGATAATGAAGTGGACGCCTTCTGGTTTGTTGCGCCATGTAGTTTGGTAGAAGTTTCCCGACGTTTCAGAGGCTCCTGCTGTCTCCAACGTAAGGACAAAGCGCCTAGAATACACGGTGTAACATTCCAGAAGACAGTCATCTTTATAATTTAACTGGTGTCTTGTTTGGTTATGAAACTTGGTTTCTCACTCCAAAAGGTGGATGATACATTGAGAGTGGTCGACATCGCTGTGGTACTGAGGAGAATATTTGAATCTAAGTGTGAAGAAATAAAGAGTGGCCAGGAAAAAATGCACGAGGCACTTCAAGATTTGTATTCTTTCACTAAATTCAATTATGCAAATGAGATGCCTGGGCTTGTTAGATGATAGGAAATGAGACAAGGTGCCCCATTAAAGACGAGAAATTTCTTTTCCAGTTACACGACTGTTAGTTTAAGAATGAATCTGCTACATGTAATTAGTAGATAGCATGCATTCTTAATGGTTTACTTAGCAGCGTTTGTTCAGGATTAAAAGTAACAGTTAAACAATAAAGAGAAATGGTGTAAAATGTAAGGCCTCCATTTATTCTAAGAAACAAACCCAGCAGAGGTGAGAAATAAACTTCACTCGTATTTCTACCACTTGAAGTCTCTGAATTTCAGCCACAAACTTGGCGCAGACTTTGGATATTATGTCATTGCGGAATGGACAATAAGCAATGGTTGAGATTTTAGGAATTATTCATTAGCTCAACAATGACCAAAGGGCATTGTTGGAACATTTGAATATTGTTGTTCAACAATGATTTCGCATTATATTATGTGGCGTGGAGAATACCTTTGGAATGTTATTTTTATTATTAGTGTTCTGTCTGACGACAGGTCCATATGAACAGGATCCTTCCATCCTTTTCTCGGACTGGGACCTGTTCATATACGTTCTTGGCAGATGATCCAGAAGTGGTTTGCCATTGCCTTCTTCTGTGTGTGAATGGGATGCCACGGAGAAACCGGGGAAGCCCCGGGGGAAAACTCCGTGTTGCCTAGACCACGGCCTTGCCCAACACAAGTTATAAATTCGGGCACCGCCGGGAATCGAACCCGAGACCCCAGGATTACAAGGCCAGCGTTCTAACCGCTAGACCACGTACTTAAAGGAGTGGGCCTATATCTTTCTAATCCTGTGGTATCAATGGAAATTTGGTTCCGCTTACAATTATACTACGATATTCAATGTATTTCCTCGAACAAAAATTTGTATTCGTGTGCACTATTATGTAATTTAATTAGGCTAGATTAAAAATATTCCAATGACAGTGAAACTCATCTAATACACTCTTATCCAAAGGATATCACGAGCTGTTTCTTCATGGTTAACCCGGCCAAAAAGTGAAGCTGGGGTCGAGAACGTGCGGGCTTTACCTAATTTATATGCTCTATGGTGCATTATCGTAATTCCACGAACCCACATTCTGAGCCACATAAATCAAGTCCGCACTCTTATATTCTATTTAATATCGAATTTAATAAAATCCTCCTACATTCATCTGAGTCTCCCAACTTGTCTGTTTCTTCAGGCTTAAGACTAAGATTTTGTATGTATTTAATGATACTACATACCAACTACGAAGGTCCTCATGATGCAATTTTCTCAATCATAAACTTGATAATTATCAATTTATTATAATATAAGTGAGTTATTATGAGCGAATGTACGGCTTCTAGCAGCAGATATTTTGTTTATTGTAAGGCCCCAGTTATGTGAAATTGATTTTGGAATGGTAATGAGGAGAAGTGTGAGTGCTAGCCATAATTCAGATCACTGCCTCTCTGTAATTGCTTCCAATTACTGTTCAACGTTTTGAATGATAGACTATGTTTAACGTGAACATTACAACAAACATGGCTTGTATAGGTCAGTTTATTTTTTGTGTTTTATTTTATTTTGTTTTTTGCGTGGAGGGCATCCAACTGAGTCAGTCCGTCCATACGTTATATTTCGGAAATAACTTAACGGATCTGATAAAGTCTTGTATTGAGAGTCTACACTAGACATTCTCTGGAAAATTAATTTTTGTTTTGCATCTGCTTAATTTACCTGCAACTTAACGTGAAGCTTAGGTTAAGCTCTATCGGATGTCCGTAATTATTGTGTTTAAACTATTATAACCGTTGTCATGGTAACGCTGTTAAGGGGTTTTCGGGCCTATAATTTTCATAACTAACTGTAAGACCGTGACCATCACTTCTCACTAATTGTACTTATCCACACCCTCCCCTCTGAGTGTATGCAGATTTTGGCGGTTATTATTGCCAGGCGTGGAATGTAAATTAGTTTGTTTTATCTTACCAGAACAGAAAAAATTGTCGCAAATGGCGAGTAGATGAGAATATGGTAGGGGACTGTCGTAGCCTATCTCGTCATTTTATCCTCAGAGAGGACTTAAAATTAGGAAACCTTTCAGGATAACCAAAGGTGAGAGTCCGATTAACAACAGAACATTGCCAAAAACTGAGATGTTTGTTCAGACGGGGATACTACATGAATAATGTGCAATCATCAGAACTCTGTCCTCGGTTCGAGTCCTGGTGACGATTGCTTCTGTTGCTCTATAACTAAACATGCTAGAACTGCGCTAAGCGTTTAAGCATGTATGCATTTGTTGATTTTCTCCCCCCCGAAACACTGGGCACTTTGATAATTGGTATACGGTCTATAATATAGGCATACACGTAATTAGGATTCACATCGTCACGTGACTGGAGATAAGTAATACAATATTTGAACTTAGGCTACTTGTGATGTAAGGAATTCAAACACAGAAGTAAATGGATTAACACGAAAAGTTAGCCAGGAAACAAATACAAATGAGTAAACATTACTTTGGGCACGTTTCGGTATGTTAAATGTTTCATCAAATACGAGGGAAAACAATTCCCAGTTCTGTGCATTATGATATCTGTAGAGGGAATGGGTTGTAAATAATGGATTTATATTTGCAATAAATTTAAGCGAAGGCCAATGAATATACAGAGTAAATAGAGCATTTAAAAAGTATACACGTGTATTTAGAGTAAACACATTTATATTAATTACGCATGTTTCAAAAGCCGTAATTATGAAATAACGATAGTGGTATTGTATAATAAGTTGACTCAGGAACTAATTAAGTTGTTTGCAGGAAGTACAAAGAATGAGCAAATAACAAAGACCTAGTTATCGTCCGAGAGTTTTATCTCCAATACTTCTTCTTCTGGCTCTACAGCCCTTTATGAGCCTTGGCCTACTGGAGAACCCTCCTCCATTCATCTCTTTCAACTTCTTTTATCCACCAGGCCTTAATTTTTAAGAGTTTAATATCGTTTAGTACACAATCTAGCCACCTTAATTTGGGTCATCCCCTATTGTAATTGTCTTCAGGTTGGTAGAAAGTTAATTTGTTGGAAGGTAGATTTTCTTCCATTCTGGCTATATGTCCTAGCCATCTAAAGGTACAATTTGGCTGCACGCGACAGAGACAACCGACCGAGGCAGGCGACAGAGATACGAGACCGAGTCTGGTCGCTTCCTGTCTGCTCTCTGCACAATCGTATGAAGTACAATTACGAGCGCGAGACAAAGACAGGCGACAGAGACAAAGCACAGGAGACCGCTCTCGGACCAGTAGTGTTTCGCGACGGGCTCAGGCAGCACGTGTGTTGTTGAGTAAAATAATGGCAGAAATTAAATTTACTGGTAACCAAGATGAGCAATTGGTAGAATTAGTAGCAGAAAACCGACCACTGACCACCGACAGAAAGATCCTTCTTCACGTCTGGTTTTGAATATTGAACTCATACGTTTTCTTTGTTTCTTTCGCAACAAATAACACAGCAACACATCATCTTCTTCTTATTCTTCGAATAACCTTTTTAGAAGCATTTGTGTACTCATTTTTCACAGAATATGTGCACGTATGTCTCAACAAAACAAAGAAAACAAACACTTTGCCGCATGTCTCGGTCGTCACCTCAAAAGTGTGTGGCGACAAGCTGCGATGTGTCCGTCTCCCGTCTCTGTCGCCTGCCTCGGTCGCTTGTCTCTGTCGCGTGCAGCCAAATTGTACCTTTAGTCTCCAATACTACTGATGGAATTTCGATAAAATCTGGTATGCGGTGGTTGTATTTCTTATGGGTGAAGCAACATCTGTTTTACGTGACGCATAAATGAAACTCTTCAAAAACTTTTCTTTGTTATAAGAACAATGAAATACATAAATTACAAAGTAGGCCTATATTAAGCTCTACAACATTTTTGTGGAAGATATTTCTATGTAGTGATTATTTGCAAAATGAATTAATGGGTGCAGTGGGAATAGATTTACGTCAACAAATACCACTGTTAAATCTTTAACTCAGTTCCATTACTGGTTTTGGTCATATTCTATCCAGGATCTAAATGGATTAGTTGAATTGCGGCTCAGCATTAGTAGAGATTTAATTGTCCTCTGCAAAATTATAGATTGTTTCAGCCGTAAATTAATATCAAGAACAAAGAAGTATACAAAAGGTAATTTCTGGCTTTATGTACGATTCAAACAGCTTTACATACTTGCACTAATTTCGTCCAAGGATGTTCAGGTTAAAGAACGCCAGTCGCTAACTAATCCAGTTGACCAATCTAGTAGGCCATTTTTAAGTAGCTTTCCACATCAGAGAGGAGGTATGTGCCCCCCTTCTTTGCCAAAGTACAGTGTTTAAATGAATTAAAGTTTCCTAATATCTAAATTTAATTAATTTTAAATAATATCAGCGTCTAATTTCAAACTTCGTGCGTAGTCATTACTTATCCGACGTAAATTTACTATGTGTCAACCAGATAACATTGGGTGTCAATTTAGACACACAACTACTTAAAATGACCTGCCAACTGTGTGGGTAAATAGATTTTTGTCTGCAACAATACTTTATTTTCCAAGGAAACAGAGGCTAGTGCCATCCCAATACAATGTCATTCCATTTTCGTTGCTATAATCGAACGAGCTTAACTGAGAACAACAATAAAGCCACTTGATGTAGGGTATTTTTAAATTTTGTGCAGAAACGTTATAGATAATGCATGAAGCATAGGATTATACAGCTTCTTTCTACAGCAAGCGATATAAATTTCCGACAAACTACCACACAGACGTCCTCCCTTGAGATTAACTACAGCTCATTACCTGCTCGTTCCAAAGATCTCTTTGCAAGTCCTGTCTTGTCTTGTAAAACTACTCTATGGATTTCCAGCCGGACCTTGATATTGACATGCTTATGACCGGGGATCTAAGATAACTGTCATCGTGATGGCAGACTGCTGTCTCAGCGATTCGTTTGCTAACAGGATTCGGTCTTTGCGGTCGTGAATTGCTGTGGCATTACTGTCACTAAGAGGATACAAAACTCAAGTATCAATTTACTGAAATGAATAATTGACGATATATGACATCGTGCTGGATTTTTGTCCTTGTGTTGAGGACGTGGTCAGGTAATTGACAGATGTTAGTTTAGATTCCGTAACTCACAATTTGCGCAACGAATATCTGATTTAGATAACTGTCAATTATTACATGTACGTACTCTTCAATGTTATGGTGCTTCAGAAGGACCAGAACTTACGGATTTAAGGGTATATTTTCTTTGTTATTTGCTCCAAATAATTTACATTTTTCCTTTCAATAAAAAGCCTAGGACTGTCAGCTACGAACAAAACAGTAACAACGTAACAAAACGAGATTCAATTATTTTATACATACTTTGAATATATTTCTTTAATATCACCATACAAATTCCATGTTACTACGACTCGGGACACCAAAATGTTTCGTTTTCTTAAAACATCGTTCCAATAAGATTCGCTTTGTTTTTACAGATGCATCTTCATACAGAACCCCACTACCATAATTTGATGGCTGTGATGTTGCTGTCATGCCAAATGTATGCAATATTACCACGTCGATATGATTGATGTGAGGGTGTTAGAAGTGTCAGGATGTGTTTGTCTGTGATGACACAGTGTTCTCACAGAGTTTAACCGAAACCTGCTTTGGTTAGTATAATATAGATGCCCAAAATTGTAACCAGACAAGCAGACACACTGGTTGGGCATTTATAGGACTCATTAGAACATTAAAAATGTTTAGGCCTATTCACCTTTAGTTTAGAAACTTATTACCCTGTCATTTTTGGAAATGTTTAATATAATAAATGTGATCCCACAGCAAGCCTCTCAGCTCAGTTCATGAAAGACATTAGGGAATAAGAATTATTTTTATATGAAGATGAACTAATGATAAACTATTTCAGTCTTGCTGTACTTAAAAATAAGATGCTTTTAGACGTTTTGATATTAGACTCACCTGTAACCTTATTTGAAACTTCTTTTTCCATATAGCCTTCTCTTATCCGAAGGTGGCTGTCATCTGGGATGTAGCACCGTGTAGTGTAGTAAATGTCGGCCGACGTTTCAGAGGAGCTATCTACTAGACTACACGGAGACAGCCATCTTTCATACTGGTCGCCTTGAGAACCTCAGACGTCACATACATTCATATGCTTTAAAATGCTAATATTGCTAATATAAAGGAACATATTTCTTGAACGCTATTGAAGATGCATCTTGATCTGAGAAACGTACGAAAGAAACTGAGTATCATGACGAGAGGGACAGCTTTCTCCTGAAGAAATAGAATGCTTATTTTACAAGTCCCCTAAATAAGCCTACTATATGAAAGCTCTGTACATACATACAGCTTTATTACATTCCATGAATCTATAAGTTAGTCAGACGACAATAGAATGTGGAGTAAGTCGTAAAGAAACAATACACATATTACAAGTACAATTCATACTATTATAAAATTTCACATCTTAGGATCAAGCGATATATTGCAATGCTGCCAACCCAAATAGATAAAATATACTACCCATTTAAATTACACGAAGACAAGAAAATTATAACGGATATTACGTAAGTGTCTCTACTGCAGAATTCAAACTTATAACGTGTTTATAACCAGAAATGACGATATGAATATCATTAATTATTGTAGACTGAATTCAGAGATCATAACCGTTCATTCAATCCGGACTCCCTGGAGTCTCCTGCCATGTCGTTACAGGTCCCGCTGATAGACAGCTTCCGCATTATATTTTCAGGCACTTTTCCAATGTTTAGACCCTGAACTATGGCAGCTATTTAGGGTTGTATTATGTTGCAACGGAAGAAAATAATCTGAATATTATTAAAATAACAACTGGAAATTATACAAAATCACCAGCGTGAAATTGTATATAATCGCCGGTTTTTATTAATAATTTTTGGTTAATCACAAAACCATAACACTTATATGTGTTATTCCAAGTCCTCTGACACCATTACTACGTTCATGAGCCATCACTGTGTATTCTGTTCAAAAATCAAATTACTGTGTACTCGATGTGTCGAGTTTATCTCTGTCACTTTATTTGTTTATCTCATCTGATTTTTCAACATTTCCACTCTAACATTTGTACGCCACTCTACAGTAAGACACCGGACGTCGTATTTGAGTGGTTATCACACCTTTGTATTCGGAAGGTCCAACACCAGTTTGGGTTTAATGAATTCTTCTGGGGCTACCAGCCGTGTCAGGTGGCTGAGGACGAGAACCAAGATGGTTCTCGAAACGTTGGTGTTTTCTCCATTAAATCATCTGACATGGCTGGTAGCCCCAGAAGAATTAATTATATTTAGTCGCCGTGAAAGCTTCAGATCATACATCACCTTGGGATTAATCATTCTCTACAGGACAATGAGAGGACATTAAAAATAAGCAACGACCGCGTATCGATCGTGGTCTTCTGGGTTGTGACACCGTATGGTCTCGTAAGTTGTTATTAACGTTTTAGTGAAATGTTTCGTCTTAATCTTCACTTCATCCTGAAAATGTCTGTAACAACTACAAGATGACAACGCATTACAACAAAGAAGATATCGATCGATTTCTGAACGACGTGAGAACCTCAAATCTCGTTTCCTTCCCCCTTCATCATATAAAACAATTATTCTTAATGAATATATAGCTAAAAATTGTCACTAAATATCTCAAAATCAATTCACGGGAATGTGCAGTCGCATTTTAGCAGTAATAGAAGTGCTGACATAATCGGCTAATTGTCTCGCACAGACTTTTTAATGTTTCATAATTGAAGAGATAAGTTTAAAATAAAATGGAACATTGGAGAGGGAATACTTCTCATTAGGGAATATATCGAAATCCGGAAGGTTTTAAATTTAATAAGAAACAACTCTCTAAAACAAATGTTCTTTCTGTACTCAGTCATATTCTACCATTACGTATATCACTTAACTGGTGTTGTGTGAAAGGAAGCTGGTTTGACGTATGTAAGGTTCTGACGTGGCATTAGCCTAGGAGACTGATGACAATCACAAAAGTTCCTAGTCATAATAGCGAATGAAAGTGTCAAGAAAAGAACCTACAAATTACGAAGCAATGGTGCTCATCATTTAACAGCGAAGTGTTTTTGCAAGTAATAATAATAATATAACAAACAAGATATTACGCGTTTCGGTGTAAGCCATGATCGCCAGTGCGAGTAGAGGAATAACTGGTGTACCTTTTTATATGGACGATGAACTGATTGGGATCAAATCTCGCCTCGCTGCTCTCCATGTCAACTCAGCGGGAATGATCACAGGAACTCTGACGCGGGTAATCGCAGCCATAAATACAGTATCACGCCTGACACTTCATACATGACAGATTTTAATTTTTCCCTCACTTTGAACCCCTTTACTCTACATACAACGTTGTGTATTGTGATGGTTGGACTAGCAGAGCCGTTGCTCCGTTATAATACAGGGGGAAAACCCTGTTCCTTATTTTAATTGGTTCAACATTTGCAGGCTATATGTTCCAAACGAGCGGGCAATTCTAACTAGGCAGGTAACAATCTCATTAATCTCAATGAGCGATGTCTTCCTCGGAAGTTAAAAGTCGTTCAGCTGTTCGAGAAATTCTTCGCCTTTTATTAAAACCGGAGGTTAATCTCTACGAGAACCCGCCACTGGGGCCCATTCTGAACCGGTTGATGATCACATTTTATTCATTTAACATCGAAGTGTGTGGCGGAAAAATTGGTCATCGATGCCAGAATAGGGGAGTGTTGAGGCATAAAAGTTCAGAAAACGAACACCAACTTTTGAAAATTGGAATTTGAGGTTTTCACCGAAGATGGCTGTCTTCTGGGCCGCTGTGCCGTGTAGTCTGGTAGACGTTTACAAACAGACCTCTGAATAGTCGGTAAATTTCTACTAGATTACACGGCGCAACAGCCAACTTCTAACTTTTGAAAATTTTCGAAAATTATGTTCATTGATATTTCCAAAATTTTATAGAAGTATAACTACACAATTTGCACACAAACATCACGCTGAAATGACAGTTTTCTAAATTACAAGAAAAGTAGCAACCATACTTCGGTTGTAATTTATGGACACGTATCTTTGCCCTGGGACCGGCGAAATAAACTACGAATCAAATTGAACTCTGCAGATGGTGATTGTGTGTGAATAAATAAGTTTGTCTACGGGGTTATCTAACAATATGTCGTCGACTGGAAATGCTTCGAACAATTCATGACAACGTTTTCGATGTTGGTTTTCTAGGTTTTAACGTCATGTAGACTTGTAGAAAGCTGCCAACGTTTTTGAGGAACATACTAACTCTATCTTCAGCTCTGAAGATGCAGAAGAAATCTGTCGTGGCCTATATATAGATACTATTAATGTTTTTTGTGAATTAATAAATAAACTACAAATAAATCAGCAAACTCTCTGTTTGTTTAACTCGTCAGGCTCTTTGTTGCTAGCGGCAGTGTAGCCAACACTATACCTCGAACAGTAAATATCCTAGAAGCTGGATATTTTAACACTACTGGGGCTGTGAGTACATCACAACAATCCTCAAAGTCATTCGCGTATTTAAGGAGTGGAGTGGGCGTCCGTTTTACAGCGTGTTAATTCGAGCACAAGCAGGGATTAATACATCGATATAATGTGTCAGTATTGCAAGCATTTCGTTTTAATTCTGTGTATTATCTGTGCACTACTTTCGTAATAGGATTTATAGGCTTTGGGTTATCTCATGATATGAGCGTTTTTGGCTATGCTGGAAACACGATCACATTGGTGCTCTAACAGCCATCAGCCTTTGCCCCATTATATTAACCTCGCCGTGTTTTTAACGTGTCGTGATTGAAATCTGTTTTCGGATACATGCCCGTGAATTCTCATTTGCATCATAACACCTCTGTTGATTTCAACATATGAGCCCATTTTGTATTTCCTAGTTTTATCACATTCTGACAGATATGAAACACAATTATATTTTATTAATATTTCGAAGTACCAGTTTTAAATAATATCTTGTCTTTTGTAATCATAATTAATATAATTTTATATCTTGTATGAAAATGGAAGTATTATATTCCCATGGACATAATACAAAACTGAAACTTCATAAGAATTAAGTCTTTATGTTTTATACGTAAAATTTCATTTTTTCTTTACTTTAATAACATTTGCGCGAATATAATATTATAAATGCTTGGTATCTTAACATGTTTGGCAATTCAAAGACTCCTTCCCCACGTAAGTTCATGTTGTCCTGGTACCAAGAAATAAATTTCTTAATCTTGTTGTTACCTACGTATGTGAGAATAAAATGTCACTGCAACGTATGGAGTCTACATTTATTAAATTTTTGTCAGGTTTATTTTTTTTAAGATTTTCAGTGTAACTTACCTTGGTGCCCGAGTGAGAAGCAGAATGGGAGTCTGAAAAATAAATAGCTGTGTTAGCAGGATTACAGTGATTCGTATAACACAATGTTTAAAAAGTGACATATTCAAACGTCGTCCGATACCGAGTGTTTTGCTGTTACGTATGTCTTCTATCATTATGTTTATTTACAAAACGTAATTTTCTCACAAAAGATTGTATGTTCATACTAAATGTAAAATCTCTCTACCACTGGTTCACAAATGACAGTTGAGGCTCTGACTACATTTGAGGTTTGATGGATGGACAAATTGTGCCTTTTAGTTATTTTTAAAAATACTCAGTGTTATATCAAAATCTGAGTTAATGTGACTCAAGATGAAAAATAATCTTTATCAAAGGGATATGGGTAAATTATACATCCGTTATACTTATTGTAATGCGTACAACATTTTGGTTAAAGAACCTACAAATATGATACCGCTTAAAATACCCTTAGATATAAAGATAATATTAAAATGGATATTTGGGAATTCGGATTGAAGGGTGTTGACTGAATTTATCTGGCTCATGACAGGAACCGGCGGAAGTCTCTTGTGAACATAATAATGAAAATCTGGGCACCTTAAAAGGCGGGAAATTTCTTGACAAGCTGTGCGTAAACTGACCGATCTCAAGAAGGGCTCAGCTGCATATAATTAGTTTGGTATCTGAGTCCGTTACATTCGTTGTTTTGCCTTTATAGGTCTTTATTCCTGTATTTACCTGCATTGAAGAGAGAGAACCTGATATATCTGAGTCATAAAATTCTGTCCCTGCTGATAGTTCACCAGAAACTTGCAGATGCTAAACAATTAGAAGTTACTGTTGATACTACAATGATTGTAGATATTAGTTGTCTAAGCGAAGTTCTTAGTTTCAAATATCTGAAATGTTAACATGTATGTATTTGTGTTGAAAAAAGTATGTCCACATTTTTACTTACAAATACTATTTTGGTACAATTGAATCCGAGAGGACAACTGTTGGAGTACAGTTTGTAATTTTCGGAAGTTTTCGTTCAGTTTAAAGTCTCCTTTGCGTGAAATTAGTTCGTTATGCGAGATTGTAGCTGTAGGTTCTTATCTGTTATCTCCGAAACTACTATACTGGGTGAATTGTAATATAATTTCCTTCTAAAATTGAATTAAAATCTACGCAATCAATTTAAATTTAACATATGTCTTTGTAGCAGAAATTCTACTTTGCATACGCTCAGTCAGCCATACTCTCTCTCACAAATCATTTATCCTAAATTAGTGCATGAGATGAGGTACATCGCAATAAGATCTGGAACTTAAACTCGAAATTAACATTATTATTAACATTATATCGATTTACTTGTATTTAAAATAAATTAACATTAAATTCACTAATGAATGAAGGCTCGTGTTTTATTCATTTTCAGTCCGATCAGAAAGGAACATTTGATTACATTTGAAATAGGCCTTATCTTAATTTTACGTAACACATTCTCAGAAGATTTTTTTTTATTAATAATCGTTGTTAAAGACCAAGACCCGTTGTTGAGATGAGAAACTCATACAGAATACGAAACATTGTGGCCGAGTCTCTCTTGCATCGTGTTTTAGGTGTCTTGGGTTCAGTTCCTGGCCCGGAGTCAAACTGTCCTGACTGAGGTATATTTTGATTTTCCTCAGTGTCTCCTGGCCAATGCTGGTATAGTACCTTCATTAGGCGATGGCAGCTATCATGTGCTTTTGAATTCATTATCCATAATTCATTCTGTCATCTGACGCCATATAGTCAAAGTTACTGGCAGCGTATCACAAATAATTGGGTCGTAAAAGAAACAGATTTGATTTATCTGGCTCAGGATAGCTGGACACACAAAAGTGAATCTTACTGTTCATGAAAGGCGATCAATGTGTTAATATCATTTGAAGGACATGGAGTTAATTACTAGAAAGGAACTTGTGCCATACCTGATTTTCCTTGTGCCTGAATATATTTCTCTGTCATTTCTAATTTTAAACTATTAAATATTTGTGTTTGGATAGTAAACTCATGTTTTTGTCGTACCCCACAAATATTTACTGATTGAAAGACTGAAATTGGTTATGATCGAACATCATACATGTATTTTCGAAATTCAAAGTTGAATTCCATTTTTTTCTTTATTGTCTAGTTATTTTCTACTCGAAGGTGTATATACATAATGTTAAATTTTTAAGTACCATTACCGTTATCATTAAACTTTCTTTCCATAAATTTCTGAGCCATAATGTTGGATATTAATGTAAGTGCGCTTAGCAGATACGTAGAAACGTGTCGAGGTTCCAATAAATCTCCTGAAATATGTTGGTAAACGCTTGAATCAACGGCAACGTCGGTTCACTTAATTCTCTGGCGCAGTGTTATTCAATATTCATGACGCCACAGACCCCCCCCCCCCCA